>JAGFPH010001065.1:85269-143402 GCA_018207615.1 Philaenus spumarius
GTTTATCATTTATTACAGCAAGAAAAAGATTTATGACACTTAGAGTTGCAGAGCACATCTCTTATACAATATTCACTTCTTGAATTTGCATTTAGTGTTGCAAGAGCATTTGAAAAATCCTTGTCCACTTCCAAGTGATTATGAAGTTGCAACAGTCCTCACAGCTATTGTTTTATCCATCAGCTATTGTTTAACCTAACCTAACCTGAATCCTTGGTCACTATTGCACTATAACAAATAGACGAGTAATGGTGACTGCCTGGCGGGGACAATTAAAACAAAGATATGCGCGCGCAGTTACATTCAGTTACATCTGAATCAACTTTTACTAAACCACAGCAGGCATAGTTAACTCTTCCTAGGAAAAATTGATCTGTTTATTTTCAATCAACTTTTACTGGTACTTTTAGTAAGTGGTTTATTTTTCCTAGGCAGTCAACTCTCCCTAACAATCTACTTTTCCTGTAACATTATCACAAAATAAAACTGCTAACAACAAGGTTGTTGTTACAACAGGGTTCTTCGATTAAACAAATTTAAGTTGTAGATTATCTAGAAGTTGATAATAGTTTTTGAACAAAATAAACTTTGCTGTCTCTTCGACGAATATAATAGAAAAGTATTTTTTGACGAATGACTTATTCGGATCAGTATACAAATCTAGTTATGTTATTAGTTCAAAAAAATCGATTATTGCTAAACATTGCGAAGCAATATTTGTCACACCTTAAAACGCAGGTAATCAAAACATAGTTTCCGTCATTGTCAATGCCAACAGTCAACATACCTATTACGAAATTACTGATTAACCATAAAAATAAATGCAATTTTTATATATTTTCAGTAACCTTTTCACACTTTTAGAGAGGGATGTTATTCTTAGTTTTTGTGCACTCCAACAAACTAAAATTATGAGTCAGAGAACTTTACATGTATATACTATCATTTATTAATACTATCATTAAGACGAGGAATTTAAAGTTTTAAGGAAATATATTTTTTTTTTAATTTTAAAACTTTATAAAGACTGCCCTACCTGCATAAAGGGTGATGAATGGGTAATATACCAGGTGTCTTAAAAGTCCCCTCCCCCTGTTATTTTTTGTATTAATGGAAATAGACAGATTTGCTTTGGGGATTATTGACATGAACAAAAATGGAGTTTTTTTGGTGTGTCGTAAATTTTAACCCCTCCCCCAAAAATGAGGTATTTTGGGGGTAAGTGGAATATTTTAAATGAGAACCCCTATTGAGTGACACCTCATTTTAAAGGCCTTGATAAAATAAGAAGATTGGCGCAAAGCGCAAGTCTGTATGTTGACTCTATTCAACACAATGGCCAATCAAAGTTACAATGTTTCCCAATTTAAATAACATTGAAATGTTAAAGATGACACATCTGTTATTTTTTAAAAGGGTTTAATCCAGTAGGTCACTCAATCTAAGTTATAAAACATAGTAATTAGTATAAAAACAGTAAAGCTAAGCCCTCTGGAATTCCTAGGTACTGGACTTTGGGTTGATACAACCTCGCTTTGTTATTCATAACTCTGCATGTTTGTCGACTCCTAATAGTAAAAAGGTGCTTCCAAAATTAAAAAATGTTAAATTCTGGCAATTTTCCCAAAAGTTTCTCGTCGAGAGTTTTAATTCAAGTATAAGGTTGAGGGGGTACGATTACGGGAAGTGCCTCATAATTAATGTCAGTGAATCAGTGTTACCGTCTAGCTTTATATAAGTAGAAGTCTAAAAGCTGCGACTAAATCGTTACATCGACTATCTGCGACTACTTTACAGACTTAGCTTCTATTCCTTAGTAACTCGTTACTATCCTCGAATAAAGCCCACAAAACTCTTACGTATAGAGAAGTAATTAGGTCATAGTTTGACCACTTTACCCTCTTTGATTTCTTCGCTCTCTTCTAATTTATCAGTCGTGACAAGAAAAAAAATTGCGTGTGTCAGTAAGTGTGTACACGCGGAAGAAGTGAAACCTCATTATAAAAAGATATCCAACAAAGTATTTTCAAAATGTTGACCCCAAAATTGTGACCCAGATGAGCTACGATTCTTTAACAGACAAATAGGTTTTCCCGTAGGACCCAAAAACATATAAAACGACACCACACACGTATTTTCAAAAATGTTTACCTTACAATCGTTGCTCCGAAGCGTTTCGACCATTTCTATATCAAAATTGGGTTTCCCGTGTCCAGAAACATACAACGATAACCCACACGGTATTTTCAAAATTGTGATCCCAAAATAGTGACCCCTAAGAGCTACAACCATTTCTCTATCAAAATCGTTTTTTTTTTTAATACCAAAAAACGTATCAAATAATACCCCACACGGTATTTTCAACATTTTTACAATATTGTTGACCCAAAGCACTACGACCCTTTCTATACCAAAATGTGTTTTCCCGTACCTAAATACGTTCCGTAGTATCTATACTTAATTGTACATTTGCTCATTTTGGTATACTACTAAACACAGGTAGAGACTCACACATACACTTCAAACATGACCACCTTACATTCAAAGCGCAACTTGTAACGACATTTTCTCTACCCTGCCTAAATAAGTTTCACTTCAAAAAACACACAGATTTCGTAACAACATAATTGACATAATTCAATCTGACACAAGTAGTCGAGGCGACTAGGTAAGCACTGAGTAGCACGTCTCTACCACAGAGAAATGAGCCTACACACAGAGGGCACCATATGTACTCTGCGTGACTATTTTATACAATCGAGATGTGTTGCCAAGTCGTCTAGGTCAAAAGTGCAATACTGGCTGGTTGGTTTTGACTCAATTATTAGGTACCCTGTCCTCGGTAGATGTACTGTATTTATAACTGCGACTAGTTGCTTCTAAATGGTCAGCTTACTTTAACTTATTTTAGTTCTTTAATATTCCATAGTGGGTTGTAAAGTTAAAAGCCAGTTTAATAAGTTGCTAAAAATACTCTAGACGTTGGGTAAGGAACAAAGAAGTCCTCAGAATTAAAACCGGAAGAAATTAAGACTACTGACGGTCGTAGAGGTGGAATGTTTTGAAAGTGTGGTGGGTAGGAATATAAGTATCAATCCAAATCATTTTAGGCAACAATATGAGAATGATAATTGGTTCTACGAAATAGGATCATACTTTTTTTTTTAATTCAAGCAATTAACGAATGATGTATTGTTTTAAAGTTACACTCATATCTTAACTGTTTCAGAACAGTTCTTAAACAAAGTCGCAAAAGTATGGATGTTTGTTATATAAAATGTCTGAAAAAATATTTAAGAGGCAGTGCATTTGGTTTTGCAATTTTATTATTATGTCGATAACCATAAGTTTTCGAAGAAAATGGGTTGTTACGAAAGTTGTAACTTGCAAAGTTTTGCTAAAACAATGGTTACAATGACAGACAACGTAAAGTTCGAGTAAACTATTTTTCTGAAAACCCACAGACACAGCAAGGGTACATAGTCCTGGTAACGTGTTTAACTGTTTCCCCACTAACTATAGTACAGTTAAAATAACATTTGCATTGGAATTAATACACTCAGATGAGATTTTTTGCCCACAGGTTCTTTTTATCATAAACATTGTAGAAAAAGTCTACCAATATCCCCCTTCCAGAAGGGAGTGAGGGAGGGGGGGGGGTTGAAAGGGTACAAAATCTTTTTTTGCTTTAGCGGGCGTTTAAACTAACATTAAATAGGACAGTTTTAGCTTAAGAAAATACCTTTTTTTAGAACCCTTTGACCTTTTAATGGCTTTAGATTTCGTGATTTATGTGATTGCAGTTCACAATAAAGGCGATGGTATTCCTCGAGTATTTACCTTTTACTATGAATTTCATGCACCCAACATCGTATTTTTTCTGTACGTTTTTATGCTAATCGAACTACTAATTGCTCCTCCACAGTCCTACTAATTATTTTGTCGAAATCTATATAAAAAGAACTTAACAAGAATTACTGAAACTGTTCGCCGGAAAGCAAACGATACTGGATCACTCACTAAGATATCGATATGTGACAGATAGCGTACTATGTGCCTTTGTTGTCCTGACTGATTAGGCTACAGTGAATCAGTCACTCAGACTATCAATTAGTGGATGTTGCATGTGGGACACTCGCATCTCAGGCTACTTCGCCTTATCAAATGCATGAATCATCCACATGACCTTGAGTGAGTTGTACCAGATCATGGATTCTTGGATTATGCTTCAACAACGCTTTACCCAGAATTAAGCACTAATCGTGCAGTGTATTTATAGAATTCATTTATTTAGAAATGTATCAACTTAAGTAATAATAATAATAGCATGGTACAAATGATTTAATATATTTGTATAACCTACTTAGACCTAATTGTCTTTTTAAAACTGGCTTTTTATTTTTACTTCACAAAACTGACAATAATTCTATTTTAAGTTTGGAGAAAATATATCAAATTAAGCTTTATTTACTACAAATATATTCTAAACATTATGTGCGACTGGAGAGGCAAAAACTAAGCGTTTCTGATAAATTGTTAAATAAAGAATTCTCTTATCATCCCCCTCCCCTCCCACACACACTAAGTCAACCTTAACTCTTGAAAACACAATGAATATTACGATATTAGAAGATGAATAACGTAGCAAGTATCTGTAGAAAAATTTAATCCATCTGAGTTGCAAATAATCTTACAGTAAATCTTTAAAAGTTACTATCCGTTTTGTTTTGGTATCGTATGAACGATTATTTAAGGAAGGCTTAAATAATGGACTGCGATTACCCAACATATACTGAGGTGCCTGTTTGGGGATGGTGCAGAATGTTTTTGAAAATTAGGAGCGAAATGCTGTTGTTTAAAATATTTTGAATGACAAAGAATATTACAAAATTAAAACCAAATAATGTAGCAAGTATTTGCCGTTAAAATCGATTCCTAAAATGTAATCCATCTCAGTTAAAAATGAATTATATATCTTCAAAAGTAATCTGTTATTTCTGTATCATATGAATAGCCGTGAGGACGACTTAAATAATGGCACAATACATTATTAAAGTTTATTTACAATATATTATTTTAGTGTAGGCTACTACAATACATAATTTTAGTGAAATAAGAACAGGAAATTTAAGTATTTTGAAAATATGTTACCTGTTATTTAATCCATCGTGTGACTCCGTTATCCTTGAGTTTACCATAGACCACGTGACAGTATACACCAACTAAAATCCTCTAGCACTAAAAGTTACGTGTTGTGTATTTTTTTTTATTTAATGTTTTTTTTTTGTATTTTATGAATATATGACGACCTCAAAAGTGATAATAAATACTTGAAAATGAGATTAAAAACTCGTTTTTGGTCTAAATAACAGGTAAAATACGTTAGTAGTTTCCTATTCATATTTCACTAAAATTATGAAGTGACTTAGACACTAAAAATCATAAAACCAAAATAATTATTTTAGTGTATTACAATACCTTATTTTAGTATATTGCATTATATTATTTTAGCGTATTAGGTTAATGTTTAGCTATGATTATTTTAGTGTATAAGCTACATTAATTTATTTTGTTTACAATACAATATTTTGGAGTATTTACAATTCATTATTTTAGTATGTTCTCTTCAATTTCCTCTTTATGATTATATAAAACACTACACATCCTAGTTTTAACATTTAAATCTTTATATTCTAATTATGTACCTAAATATTGCAGAAAAACATCCGACGCTGAAAACCAGATAGTTTCGCTACTCACTCATAGTCTATCAGCTCGGAAGCGAGCCAACCACCGTTTGCTTTACTTCAACCCACCACATTGGACACTTATTGGACACTTGCAATGTTGTATTGGAGAAACGAATTGTTTGTTGTTTTGTAAATAAACTCATTATTATTATAATTAAATTACCCACGCATGCAGAGAATGACGGAGAATTTTAAACGAATATGTTTAAAAAATAATGTAGCAATTAACACGAGTTTCTAAGAAGTAATAATTAACAAAATTAAGAAAGTTTATTCATGATTTTCCGAACATTTTTGATTGACAAATATTTCCTATTTTTTATTAAGTCCAATCTTGCTAGCTAGGGAATGTCCATAAAAAAGATGAGCTATTGCATTGGGCCTTATGATGAGACCTAAGGTTGGGAGCGGTAAATGAGCACCTATCATAGTCCCCAGAACACGTTTGGGGGTGTCATTAAAAATTATATATATGTATAAAATATGTGTTCCAACTCTAGTGGCCACATTTTAAATCCGTTTTGGTCCAAATTTGGTATACATGTTGGTTGTTTACGTCTCTCGAACGAGTACGTTAGCCAAAAGAATCCAACAATCGGAAGCACGTTTTTTGACAGGAAGTAAAAATTTTTTAAATTTTTCTTACGAGAATTAAACTTTTTTAGAGTTTTATCTAGCAAAATACATTTAGGGTATTATTCTATTCTGAACATTATGTTTTTTACACGACCTTATGGCTAGCTTGGTTCCCCCGAAATCGATCAAAACTTAAAATACCATAAATGTTACAGTTTAAATCCACGTGGGACATCTTCCGATCCTAGGCCCAACGGTTTGTATGCTGCGAGCGAAGCCGGGGCTGAAGGCTGAGTTACAAACAAATTCTACTAACATATTTCGTACACAGAGGCAGCTATTCAGCGCCTTCGTGAGTAGACCAATTTCCCAAATAGTTGGTTGAAACCCTAAAACTCATAAACTTAATTTTTGAATTCGCTCAACTCACGTCAGCGTTTCAGCTGCGTGGTCGAATTATTTATTTCCTTCAAATAGTTTTTAATTTAATTTTAGATTTAAAGTCTATTCAAGTATTTAACAATTGTAACCATATAATTTTTTCGACCTGGAATTCTTTTTAAACAATCAGAATAGCAATTTTTTTTAAATTGGTAAACGTAAGTAGTTTTTTTTCTTTTGGAAAATCGGAATATCTATCTGATTTTTTCACGAAGCGAGTCAATATTTGCAAATAAAATTTCAATTTATTTCACAGTTTGTCTTATTTACTAATTAATAGTGTTTGTTTATTTCTGGAAACTGTTTGGTTGCAAAACATAAACAAATAGTCGTGACTCACAGCTGTGGACAGTACAAAGTTGCAAACCAAACAAACCGGCTTTGTCGGGAGCTTTATGTGTTTGCTGTCTCAAACACTCCGCTTCGGGGTTATTGAAAACCTAAATATCAGTTTGTTTATTTACGCGGAATGATAATTTTATAATATTACTAATATTTAAGGAAACTTTAGGTTACACAGACAGAATCTTTAAAAAAATTACCATAAAATACAAATTAAACAACTAACCAAACTTACTTTCCACAAAGAGGACATGTAGACTATAACTTCATTATAATATAGCACATACGTTTAACGAAAAATAATCCCTATCATTTTTCGAGTAACATCAATTATTAGTGGTGTTCAACTGATTATTAGTGGCGTTACAAGTGTATTAGTGGCCTAAAGTCTGGTTTAAACGTCTGTCTTGAAGAATGGATAAAGATACCGTCAAGTCACACCAGTCAATCGCTACACTCTTTTTTTCAGTCAAAATGAGAACGAAGAAATTTAATATCGCATTTAAAAATATTGACTCTATTTGTAAAAAAAAAAACGGAGAAATACTCCGATTTTCCAAATATATACCTACTTGCGTTTACAAATAAAAAAGCTATACTGACCCTTTCAGTGCATCAGCTGATTTTAAATAGTGATGAAAATGACAATGTATGTAAATGTTGTAAGCTGGTTTTTACCCTATTCTAATTAACCGATATACTTGACATTTGGTACAGTTATACAATTCTGATGACAATGAATCTAAAATATTAAAGATGGCGGTGTTCACTTGGTGGATGTGTGTTGGAATAAAAGCGTTGAGAAGGACTTTATTACTTGTAGACATTCGGTTGTATGGTTGTACGAGTATATAAAATAAAACGGGCTGGGTAGGCAATGTTCCTTCACGTTTATAATCTTTACTTAGTGCATTGTAACCAGTTTTTTGTTATACTTTTTTAACTTTAGATGTATTTTTATTCTCAGCGAGTATTAATATAAGTCTAGTGTAGAGTTTGTCTGCCAATTTTTTTATAATTTTTTTTTTTTATTTGAATTTGCCATCATTTGTGTATAAAGACATATAGCCCAGGCAGCAGGGAGTTAAAACTGAAGTAACCTGGGAAAAATGCGAGAGAGATGAAACTTGGTAATATAGTACATTTTGACATCCTAAAAAACATACTAAGTTTGCGACCCCCAACACTTTGAGCTTACGCCACCATCTTGGAAAATGGTGGCCAAATTCCATTTTTTTTTCCAACTAACTTCAGTTGAGTGCGTCCTAGGAAAAACGTTTCGTATAAAATTTATAGAGAATTTAATTCTCTAAAACTTTTTTCAAATTTTGTCTGTGAAATAAAAAGTTTTTAAGTTTAATCTTTTGTTGTGTATTTATAAAAACTGCATGAATGCGCTATTATCACCTGAAATTATTGAATTATTTACTATAATTTTTATTATATTATTAAACTATTATTTCTATGATTTGTTTTGTAATAATAATAATAGTAATAATTATTATTGTTTTTCATTGTACTAGCTTCCACACCACCCGTGAGGTAAAGTTAATGGTAGTTTTTTTACTGTGGTTTTATTTAAGGGGTGTCCTACAAAAGGTTAAACGTTTGATTTTGTATAGATTTAAAAAAAATCCAGGTACCTGTTGCCTGGGCTAATAATATAAGGTGTTTCATAAGTATGTATCCATTTTCTTTATCTAGTGAAACTTAAAGTTAAAACCTAAAATCTAAATTACAAATAAAAATATAATAAGCCTATGTAAAAAGCACTAACTCCGTATCCATAAAGTATAATTTTTTACGTTTGAAGAAAGTTAAATGACATAAACTGCATAATACTCAAATTAATTTCTTGTCAATGGTAAACCAGTATAACTTACGCAGTGGCGGGTTTCGAGTTCAGCTGACACTATAGTTTGTGCAAATAGACACTTATCAGTTCGCGGCCCCATTACAACATGAATGATGGAAATTAAGTTACGATCGACTAAAATAGGAAAAAACTGGGATGATAAAATTTATGTATACATTTAAGCTATGACTTTAATTAGTAAAATGTCGTTTCACCCTATAACTGGTAATCATAATTGAGTTTTGTGTTCGTGTGAAAGCTTTTTTTAACGCCAAATTTAGTAATTACTCGTATATTCTATTCGAAAAGTGTTCAATATATTTTTTGTAGCAAAAGTTCCTAAGAATTAAAATATGCAACTAAAAAATTGTTTAATGTAACATTTTAAAAGTTATTAGCTCAGGAAGCGCAATATTTTTATTAACGGGGGAAAAGTCCAAATTTATGCAAAAATAAACAAACATTTCATAATTTAGTACTGAATAGAATTGTATAAAACATATATAAATTTAAAAAATTTGTTAAACATTTGAATAAGCCTAATGGGTAATCCACCATTGAGTATACAACTCCTGACTGTAACCATCAGTATACCATCTGTAACAGCCTGATATAGTCCTATTTATGCTCTGGGATCAGGGCAGTTATCACGATTGTAAAAATGAAACAAGCTCCCATCTTTAAGTTCAAATTGAAAGTTGTCGAATTTAGAATGACTCGGCTATTAGAATAGTTATTCAGGAAGTCCTTGATGCCTTCCGTGCTCAATCTTGTTGGTCACATTCATTGGCCTTAGGTATTGGAGAATTTCCACCATTTCCAGAGTCAACAGATGTATCTTTGTTGAAAACGAAAGGATCGTAAAATGCACTTTTGCTCAGGGCAACATTCCCCTTTGTGTTGTCATGAACGTGTTGTATATAATAGTCGTGGATTTTTGCCGCTATAAATTGTATAATCACTCGTGTTCACATTACCACTTAGATGAAGTGTTTTTTGAAATTAAAACAGCTGATGCAACGGTTGCTGGCGATTGCAGTGGGTAGATTTGGTGCTGGACTTGTCAAAGTTGGTGTTTTGCGATTCAAAAATAACAACAAACCCGAAACCATAAGTTTTCTGAATGGTTGTCTACACGCTTAACAAAGTTGTTTTAAAGACAGCCTGGATGAAGTTATAAATTAAATTACTACATCGCCTCAAGTGTCAGAGCTTTAGTTTCTTAGTAGTCAGAGTGTGATCACGCAAACACGAAAATCACGATTTTTGTGACTCAGAAATTCTTAAAACACAATTTCGCAATCTAAATCTTACGGAATCGAACATATGGACGACTTCAACACGCTTACCCAGATCTTATCATTGCGTTTTTAGTGCTTTGGTAGTGACACTACTCACAATATTTCTCGCCTGTAGTTGGGAAACGTACAGATTAGTAGTTTTAATACACAGATTAAAAAATAACGAAAACTTGTAACATTTAACGCATTTCTTTTATAATTTTTAAATAAATATAACTGAATTTTTTAGAATATTTTTGCTCTGAATAAGGAGCAATTAAATAAACTATTCTGAGAATGACCGACTTACTAGTTGAAACGTCATCTATAAGTGATTGATTTGTTGTTATGGGATTGGTGTTTATTATTAATTATTTATTTTCCCACAGGTTTTATTCATTTTAATTTAAAATTTGACTCGTTCTTTGTTTACATCGTACAAATCTCGTCAGAAAACTTTTTATAGCAGAACGATAACAACGTTCAACTTAATCACAAACAAATAGGTACTGTAAATAGGCCTTCTACTTAAAATAACAAATCAAATTTGTGCAAACGCTAAGCAAAACCTCCTTAGTCGTTCGTTTAAACGAAATTTAATTAATTAATTATTTTTTAAATGCACAAGTTTTTATTTTAAAACAATTTATGACTTTTTCTATACATTTTAAAAGGCATTTTACGAACCATTCCACGCGAACAGGATAGGTTTTGCTTGTTATAAATAATATTTGTACAACTAAATAATTTTGATCCATACATATCCTCTGAAATATTTCAGTTTTATTTTAATAAATTGTTAAGTCAAATACAAAGTTGTAGTATTTAGTATACGTGAATAGACTACCCAACTAGTAATTTACAATTAATAAGTTCAAACATTGTTAAGAGATATAACAATTCATTGAGTAATTCCCTGATAATAAATTGTGTCCATCAAATAGCAGTTTTGTTACTTCACTAGTTGTATCCAGCAGTCTGTCAGGGGACACGTAAACTGCCCCGATATTTTAGGTCCGTTTGAAATGATGAAACTGTCCCGCTCATTAAAGAGGATCAAGAAGGGTCGCTTTGCCAGACCAGAAATGTTGAAATTGCCCCAACTTTCTAAATGACACAGGTAGCCCCTTGCTGTAGAATACCAACTGATTGGAACGCATACCAATAAATATTAGGTTAGGTTGGTTTGGTTTTAGAAGACTGCAGCATTGAAGAAACAGTGTTGTTTCTTCAATGACTGCAGTCACTGACGCAGTTGTGGCGTTGTGGATTAAATTTTGTGTTTTAGTGTTGTTATACAGTTTAATGTATTCAAGTTTGTCATAAGTGATTTAGATTACCGCAACAGAGTTCGTAGAAAACAGGGGGACAAATAAAAGAAAAATTAGTGGTAGGGTGACTGATAGATGCCATGAAAAAACCTAATGGCCCATGTGCTTGGTAAAGACTGTGAGTGCCGATTTACTATTCGGAGGGAATTCGAAGTATCCCGCACCCGTGTCAGGTAGAAAGATGGGGCAATTTCAGCATTTCTGGTCTGGCGAGGCGACCCTTCTTGATCCTCTTTAATGAGCGGGGCAGTTTCATCGTTTCAAAAGTACCTAAAATGTCGGGGCAGTTTCACTACGCCCGCCTGCCATACTCAGGGTATTCATGTGAGGTACGTTGTCCTGTTTTCACTGCGGCTTTTCTAACACCTCGCTAACTAAGTCTACTTTAAAATTCCAATGGCGAGTTAACAATACATTAAACTATTTTATTTTTATAAGTTTTAATTTTGCTTAAGTCTGTTTTTTTTATTTATTTCTTATTATTATTATTGTGGTGTCCCAAAAATGTGTTTTATATACCTCGGGGTTTTTATTGTTTCTTTTTTGTTCTTATTGAAAGTAATAAGTAAACACAAATTTTAAAAAAAAGCTATAATTCATAGGTGACAACATTTTTAAATTATTCACTTTTATTAAAGATATTTGCTTAAAAACAAGATGAAAAGAATTATTTTCAGTCGAGTTACTTGATAGCAGTAAAACATCAGGGTGAATTTTTGTTACCTACTAACTGTACATTGAAGCTTTCTGCAAACTTAAATGTCGTAAGCACAAGGCGAAAACTAAAAATAAGACTGGAATTAGTAAAACCAATAAACGGTACCAGGAACTGGCACATACTTTCTCACAAACATATTTAAATTATTAAACAGATTCACTGCACTGTGACTTGTAGGGTGGGGTAGGAGAGGTGATTTTTTATTAAAGTAGGAGATAAACTAATAAATATAATTATTATTATCTAGAGAGAAAACTATTCGATCGATTTCGAACAAATTTGCACCAAACACGTCAATTAGGCCTGTATAGATGCACGAAAAAAAGTTTTGAAATTTTTTGAAAAACAACCCCCTTTATGGCCAAAAAACCCCCAAAAATTTGTTATTATTATTAGCTAAACGAGAATTTTTAGAAAGATACTGTTTTTTGCATATGGTAGGGGACATAAAGGCTACAAATAAGCCAAATTTTATCAAAATCGTTAGAGCCGTTTTTTTATAAAAAAATTATAACTGATTTTTTAAAGTTTTTTTGCCAAAAAAGGGGTTGCTTTTCAAAACCGTTTTTCGTGCATCTATACAGGCCTACTTGACATGTCTGGTGCAAATTTGTTTGAATTTGATCGAATAGTTTTCGCTCTAGCTTTGTATACATACATACATAGGCCTACATACATACATACAGACATACAAACAGACATTTTGTAAAAACCACTTTTTTGTTGGTCCCAAAACGGATATTTCCACAAAAATCTCAACATCGATTTTTTTGCGATACTATAGTATAGAGAAAGTATAGTGAGAAAGTAAAAAGTGTATACAAGCGATATTCTAGTCGCGCACGAGCGCTTTACCAACGTAACATCAGAGGCCAGTAATATCAATGTTGGCTCCGCTCACTGGATTTTATGTTTTTACTGGAGTGGTATTAATTGCACACCCTTAAGTCATGCTAGTTATTTTCTTCTTATTAACCGTTATTATAACTCCTACTATACCGTTAACTTAATACTGTACTTTCTTTTAGACATGTATTAATATTTACCATTTTAACTTAGGTTATGATGAATCCTAACCTTGATTAAAAATATGTAGCAAGTGAAATAACAAGGGGTTGCCCTTGTACGGTCATTCAAAATGAATTGTTCAATCGACTATATAAATAGTGCTATGTCATTAGATTTTTTTTAGTTTTTTACTTTGTTCTTATAGAACTATTGAAGGACGGTGAGTGGTATACCAATGAAAATAGTTGGATTCGAACCGACTACAGTCCTGACGATAGCGTATTGAACTTTCTCGCCCAACCGAGCTAAATTAAAAAATGAATACAATTATAACTTATCTTGTCAAAATGTAACATGCCTTGCTACTACAAAATTGCCTAAGGAATCTCTGATTAGTCGTATTTCTGTACGTACACTCTATACATAAAGTTTCGGAACTCCTTTATAGACTTTTAACGACGTCGCATTCGCCATAAATTCCATCCAGAGGGTCCCTCCTACGAGGCGTACCCGAGGAACCAAACTTCCTTCCAGCCAAGGTCAGAAGAAAAGAACCATCTGTTAACCGTTCTCAGTGTTATATCCGCAAAAGCCGAGGAATTACAAGTAATGTCCGCGGAAAGTGTTCCCCCACGTCACACCTGGGAGTATCCCGTTTTCCAGCTTCGGCTAATGCAAGGTAATATCAAACAGAAGGACATTTTGCCGCGACAAATAACGGAATGGGATCTCCTGACTCAGCCTTGTGAACAGGTTATGCGTAGGAAGTGTGCGCGTGTGTGTGGGACGTCGCAGCCTGACCTGTTTCACTTTTACTCTTCTCAAATCCTTAATATCCTCGCCTGTTTTGGCGAACATCGGATAAGATCACCGTGGGTCGGGAAGATTTAAACACATTGTTAACTTACTTGGAACTCCTACATTGGCGACTGACGCGAGTTGAGGGTGAATGAAACTGATCCTGCAGTGAAATGTGAAGATGAAGTTACTGATCCTGCTTGTGGGGTATATTCTTAAGACTCTGCTGCAGAGAAATACACTGCATGAGTCGTCTGAAAGAATCAATTTAAACACCTTTACAGTTGCCAAAATAGGTATTTCTTAAAATCAAGTTATTGCTGTTACACAGTTCATCGTGTTCTTTCTTATACCTTCTTTTCGTCCGGGATAAACACCGAAGATGGAATACGTTTTTATTTAAATGCAATTTGTATTGAGAAATATACAGAGTGAAGGGACCGCTTAAGGGTCGGCTCTAGCTGTCGGCCATGTTGGCAGACACTCCATAAGACCAATGGAGTGATTTAAATTAAAATCTAAATATTTCTTTTATTTTTGATCGGAAAATTATAAACGATAAGTTAATTTAAAGCTATGGTCAATATGCATGCAAATAGCTTTTTAAAAACTAAGAAAAATATTTTGTTTAATATTTATTAACAATTTAAAACATTGATTTTTAATATTTTTTTGTGTTGTCACTATTAATTATAGCGAAAAACTACCAAGCCATTCGCCTGAAGAATTTCGTCTATAAGATTTTAGTATTTTTTGTAAAACGCTATTTGAACAATTGCGGGTTTTAAATGGCTTTAGGCTGAGCAATGTCCGTGTAACCTACCGCCGCCATAGGGTGATTTTAAATATTTTTTACGTTGTAACTATTAATTATAGCGGAAAATTACCAAGAGATTCGGATGAAGAATTTTGTCCCGAAGAGTTTGGTATTTTTAAAAAAACGCTATTTGAATAATTGCGGGTTTTAAATGGATTTAGGATGAGCAATGTCCGCGTAACCTACCGCCGCTATAGGGAGTCGCAGGTTGCTTTCTGTTTTACTAGAGCCGACCATTAACCCCTAAACATATAACTTAAAGACGTATACCCAGACCTTTGTGGTAAGAGGGCGGAAGTAAAGCGAACAGTAGTTGATTTGATGTTAAGCTGGCAGGCTATGACGAGTTACCTGATCTTTGGATTTCTATTGTTTTGCAACATTTCACCATACAATATTTAAGCAAAACGTCATATGGGCGTAGGCCTTTATAGTTAGGTCATACCATAGAGAAGAAATGCATTGACTTCATAATGCGCTGAATGGTTAATAACTTTTGAAGATCAAGAGCCAGATATATGAAAACTTTGTACATCAAATTTGGTGATATCGATTTACTTGATAGTCAGAGGGCAGACGGTGGCACCAGGAGTTGAAAGAATGCGTACGCAATTTAAAACATCCTTTTTAGCGAATTTCGATAGGAAAGAGGAGCTATTGCAGTGACCTTTATGGTAAGACCTATGATCGGGAGTAGTAAATGAGCACCGATCATGGTCCTCAGAACACGTTTTCGGGTGTCATTAAAAATGTTGTATATGTGTTCGTACTCTAACGTTCGCATTTTAAGTCCGATTTTGGTCCAAATTGTTCTCTAAGTCGCTCAGACGAGTTCGAGATCCAAAAAAATCCAACAACCGGAAGGAAGTTTTTTGACCAGAAGTAAATTTCTATTAGATTTTCATACTAAAATGAAAACTTTTGTGGTTTAATCTAAATAAATAAATATAGGAGATTATTCTGCACATTTTTTACGGCCTTACAGCCCATCTGGTTCTCCTAAAATCGACCAAAACGAAAAATATCATAAAAGAACCCTGTACTGTTTTACCTCTGCTGAGTTATTAGATTATTTTTGATGACAAACTCATCTGAGATACTTAAAAAACCAACGTGTGTACCAAATTTGGACCAAATCCGGCCGTTAGAGTGCGCACATATATATACAATTTTGAATGACAACCCAAAACGTGTTCTGGGGACCGAGATCGGTGCTCATTGACCACTTCCGACCTTAGGTCTCACCTTAAGGCACACTGCAATAGCTCATCTTTAGTATGGAAATTCACTAATAAACCGTGGTGTAGTTTTTGAGACAACTACTATTATAGTACTACTATAAGCTATAAGTTATAAGTTGTAGTAAATGAGCATAATTGTCGGTTCTGGAACGAAAGTAACACGTACGAGAGAAGAGGAATCGCACAAACATTTAAGGAGATCAAACAATAAGACCATTGGTTTTGCAATAATAAATATTTGTATACCATCGGCATTAAAAATATGTGCTTATTGATTTAATAAAATATGATTATGAGTTCAAGAAGACAAAGGCGCCCCACAGTATATATTTTGCACGACTTTCGTCTTCGCACCTTTCTCGTGTTGCACAACGCAGTCAAGTCATGACCTGCCCACGATGTTTACGCTAAATACCATAATTGTATCAGCTGATGGATTGATTGATTGCAAATACATAGAAAGTGATATTTCGGACAAGTAAAGTGTGGTAAGCCTACAAGTGCAAGATACAGGTTAGCCCACACTGGATCTGCCCCCGGATGGCCTCGTCTACGCCCCCTCAGTCAGGAGTGCCTGGTCACTACGTCATTGACTACCGTGTGTCAACATCCATACACTGTACTATAACACTATAATGTAGCATATATATACGCCTACGCTCAGGTTGAGAATACGCTGAAATTTACGAATCGTTCTTATTCATGTTCAACCTAAAGCGCTTATCCCGATTAATTAAACAGGATACATTATTCATTGCATTTTAAGGAATACGTAAATACAATGTTTCCGTTTTGTAAAATACAAATATCCACTATTTCCATCCCTCAACTTCAGTCAGATAAATATTTATTACTTTAACAAAAAATCCACATATATAATTTGAACTGGTAATTAAAATTACGTGAAAAGTGTCCACGATATATTGTAAAACATAAATTTAATAGACGTAACCTAAAAATTTTCTTAAATAGTCAAACAGTTCTAGTTATGTCATACAAACTTCTTATAATGTCCGGATGTTGGTAGTTTTTTTATATAAGTTTAGAACTAATGTAGGCTACAATATGTTTTATATGAATGGCTTTGAGGTTAGAAATCGTTAAAAATGTATGTATTTCAAGAATCATTTTTGTTTACTTCATTCTTGACAGCTAGAAAACCAATTAAAACTATCACTATCACTTGTGCTATTGGTCTGAATTATCGTTATATTAGTTGGATCGTAAAAGTTTGAGTTTCTGTTTTAATTTACAAATATAGGGATACCGTACTGAAGATGAAAGCTTGAGTTAATTTAAGTGAACAATAATACAATGTAGATTGAATGAATATATATATTTTTTTTAATTCCTTAGGCTGCCTGCACACACCGATTTTGGTCGGCAGGCAAAAAGTCGACCGACTTCATTCTTTTAGTGGAGTGAAGAAGTTAATGGCTGCTTATTTGGTCTTCACCGAGAAATAAACAGATTTTTGAAATTAGAGATTTAATAGGTCTACCTCTTATTAACGAATTTCCATAGGAAAAATGAGCTACTGCAGTGACCCTTATGGTAAGACCTAAGGTCGGGAGTTGTAAATAAGCACCGATCATGGTCTCCAGAACACGTTTTTGGTATCATTAACTATTATATATCTATATATATAAAATTCAATGTATGTCCGTCTGTACGTTTGTATGTTTGTCCTTTATGCGTTACCAAACCGTCCATCCGATTGCTT
The DNA here is from genome assembly GCA_018207615.1 of Philaenus spumarius. Classification (NCBI taxonomy): domain Eukaryota; kingdom Metazoa; phylum Arthropoda; class Insecta; order Hemiptera; family Aphrophoridae; genus Philaenus; species Philaenus spumarius. The sequence continues at coordinate 103,150 of JAGFPH010001065.1, forward strand.
TGAAATTTTGCATAGTAACACAGGTTAACCCTGGGAAGGTTTTAGGCCATTTACCGAAGTCCTAGGACATTAGGGCTACGCCCCAGTGGCCCTCAAAGTTTCAATGTTAATGTTATGGAAGGTCAATCTTAAGGAAGAAGAAGAAAGATTTCTTTTGATTTTATCAGGGGCACAAAAAACAGCTGTTCGTATGAAAAGCTTAAAACAGCTGATTTTGATCAACAACTGATTTGGATCAAAAACTGAATATAATTTTAGGTTAGGCACAATGAACCTTTTTTTTACAATGAACAAAAACACTTGGGCTAATTATTAGTATCAGTTTGATTTGTCTATCCGTGCAAAGCCGGGTCGGGCCAGCTAGTATTGTATATAAGTGTTCGCACTCTAGCGGCCGCTTTTTAAGTCCGATTTAGTACACACGATGGTTGTCTACGTCGCGTCGCTCGGACGAGTTCGTTAGCCAAAAAATCCAACAACCAGATTAGCAAATTTTTTGAGATTTTTCGTATAAGAATTAAACTTTTTTAGAGTTTATCTAAAAAAATTAATGTAGGATACTATTCTGCACATTTTGTTTTTTTACACGACCATATAGCTCGATTGGTTCCCCAAAAATCGATCAAAACGTAAAATGCCATAAAAGTACCCGGTTCAAATCCCCGTGTGGCTCATCTTATTATCCGAGGCAAAACAGCCGAGTTTGTACTCTACGAGCAAAAAGAAGCAGTTCATAACCAGAGGCCGCAAAGCCGAAGGGCAAACTGCGTGAGTCGAAGCTGGAGGCTTAGGTGCAAACAAATTCAACTAATATATTTCATACACAAAGGCAGCTATTCAGCGCCTTCATGAGTAGATCAACTTTACAAATAGTTGGTTGATACCCTCAAACATGTAGGCCTTTGGAAATTCGCTCAATTGACGTCAGCGGTTCAGCTGCGTGGTCGAATTATATTTATTCATTTCTTATGTTTATAATTTTGATGAAACTAAATTTTTAAATATACCATTAACTAAGTTTTATTTAGTTGATAGTATCAGTTTTGATTTCTTTCGATTGAGAACCTTTTACAGGTCAATTTTATAATTTGTATTGAAAGAATTGTTCATGCTTTATTTATTGTTTATCGCTTAATTTTATCGTAGGCCTATTACCTATTTTACCAGTTTTTAAAAGATTAATTTGTAGAGTCACAGAAAGCCAAATTAAGACCCTATAAGATTATGACACATATTAATACCGAAAACATTTGAAAAAGTAAAAAGGTTTTTTGATTCAAAAGGATAGAACCAAGAATCTTCGGAACTGAAGTCATGAACTCCAACCATTCATCAACCATTGACCTAGTGTAAACGAACAGTTTGAGTAATATACGTTGTGCCTCATTTACAAGGTGTAAAATAATATTATTTAATCTATATTTTACAAAAATTCTTACATATACGTCGTTTTGCATGACTCAAGGAACATTTATGCCAAATTTGATTAAAATCGACAACGCGATTGATCGTAATCGCGTAACAAACTGACAGACAGACGAAATGCAAAACTGTCTTGAAAAAGGACCCCGCTTATGCGCGGTCAATTAAATTATTTCAATAACACATTAAACTTAATATTTTGAAGATTGTATATTTCAATATTTTTATGTTATATCAAATTAATCTGCACATGATTGTTCACCGGATTGTTCAATGTGTTCATATAAAAGGGTTAATAATTTAAGCAAAAAATAGTAATTTACTAATAATTTCAAAGAAAATGTAACTTATAAATTGTTTTAAAATATTATATTTGTCATATTAATAGTGTTCTTTACATTCCATACAGCAATCTGCAGAATTTTCATCAAACTATGAATATGTGTTTTAATTTTTAGGAATTTGTTCTGGAACTTCTATAGTATAATTTATAAAAATTACAAAATTGATACATTATATTTTTTTTAAACTCTCCATCTGGTATGCTCTTTCTACTACTTGTGCATATTATCATTTGAAAATCTATAGAATGGATTCCATTAATTTATAGTATAGGCCTACATTATTATATATGTTCTTGTTCAGAAAATTACAGAAAACATTGCTATGTAGACAAAATATAAAACAAAATTTCTTCATTTTGTTTTTAAGTTCCAAACGGAAGATTTTTTTGTAAATAAGTTCCAAATGCAGGGCTTCTGAAAAAATACAAACAAAATTGATGATAAATCCAAAATATACAAAATGTAGCAAAAAATGTTCTTTACATGAAACTACAGAAAAGTTTTCACTTAAAAAAAAAAAATGTTTGGGGGAAATTTTAAAGTAAGCAGTTTTCAAAAAATTACTTACACACATTTAAAAATTTATAGAAATTTTAAAATATAAAATTAGTTTTTGTTAACTTTATATTATTATAATATTTCTAAAAAATGTGTTGTATATTTGGGTCTGTGTATATATTTTTTGCTGTGCGTATTTTTGTAAAAGGCTATGAATCTATGTCAGAGTTTCAAAACTTTATACACATTTTGCGTGATTGTTATAAGTCATAGAGTAATGAACCATACATAGTATCAAATTATTCATTAGAATGACACGAGTAAGCTGATACACAAAACGACCTATTATATATTATTCTTGTTGTACAAAACGATTCTTGTAGTAAAAGATTGTTACAACTACTTGAATGTTACTTCCGGTTGTAGGAAGTAAGTAAAACATAGTTGAGACTTTCGTTGACCAGCTGGAGGGGTTTAAAGATATTTGCTTACAAATATAACAAAAAAAATCGTTCACAGTTGAATTATTTGAAAGAAAAAAATCGGTTGTTGTCTAGTGAGTATACGTTGGAGTTGGCTACAAAATGTTCTATTACATAAATACAGCTAAATAGAAATCATTTTTAGTTACTTATAATAGACCGCAATTAGCAAGTGTTCACAACTGATATTCTGGTTGCGCTCGAACGTCTTACTAATGCAACAGCATTCGGTCAGCCTTCTCAATGTTGTCTCCTCTTTCTGACTTCGATGCTTACTACTGTAGTGGTATTGTACACACTTTAAATATATAACTCTGTCGAAGGAAGGTTTTCAGTGTTGATAACCTTCAAAAATAATAAAAACGTTGAAAACAAGTTAGTCTCCATACAACCTAAATAATCACAACCCTAACCTGGAAACTAAAGAAATCATAGTACGAAATCAGCTGTTACTGCAAATGCCACTGTGTAATAGCCTACATGCCAGTTTAGAGGTGCTGATTATTGTACCAACACTGAAAATCTTTCATCGTTGAAATAGCTTTTTTATATGCATAGGTCTAAATTTATTTCTTTTTTTTCAGTATTTTCTCCTGTTAAATGTTATACACTACATAATATGCAGAAAATTTACCGTTTTTTATAACCTTACCAATTCAAAGCATTGACTTAAAAGCGAATGAAATAATATTACAAATTTAACTAAATTCCAAATGGAAAAACATACGACTAAAACCAGGATTTAAATTTAGTATTCTTGAGGGGAAAATCATTCAAATTATACTTTAAATAATATGTTGTGTAATTATATTTATGATACGGCATTGAGATAACGAAAACAGAAATGGGCGAATTCTGTGGGGAGTCGAAGGTCCCTATTCCCCTCATGTTAAATTGCTCATTTTTGTTTAGGCTACCTGTTTCTTAAAAAAGGTAGAACTTTTATTTTTTTGTGGTTGTTTGTAAGTCAAGTATGTTAAAAAAATAAAATTGTATAATGTTTTTTGTTTAAATTTTATTCAAACTTTATTTTTGTATACTTAGAGTTTTAAAGATAACTTATTGGCTCTAGTACAGAAGGTAGTACACACATACAGGTACTTGCACAAAAATCAATTAATTATCTTTTATGGTTTCTGAGATAAAGGTTCATAACTAAAACAAAAAGAGTTTTTCGGGAAATTGAAGACACGTTGGAAGTGATAACTTCTATGACCAATTTATATTTTCATCAGTATTAATATTAGAGGAGGACAAAGATCAACAAATTACACAAGTCAATATATTGTCAACAAATATTATAACATATTTTGAAATTGCATAATTATAATATTATTATAATTATACTATTATAATGTAATAATATTATAAATATAATAAGTATGCGAAAAATAGAGATCATTATAATGTAAGCAGTATTTATTTAGTGACTAATGATTTTTAGTGAGGTATTAGTGTATGCACTCTACATAGAATTCTAAGAATAATTTAATATGTAAGGTATAATATTATAATAATTAATGATAATAACGTATTATTATATACTATGTATCGCCTATTCCCTCTTCACGCTCTGACTTCAGCGAGCGATTTCAGAAACATAGTCAAGCGAAAGTGCCCAACGAGCAATAGAAGTTATCACTTCAAAAATGCAGACAATTTAAAGACAAATATAACGGTGTAACACCTTTTGTCATGGAGTCGCTCCATATGAGGGTTTGTTAGGCATCCTCCAACTTCATTGTACGACTAAAATATATATTGTTTGTTTTTTCAATGGTTAAGCGGTGCAAGGTAAAGAAGTTGAAGTCACTTCTTGGGGAAAAAAAACAATTTTCGTAGTTTTCCAAAAGGATATAAACAGTATAACTTATACATAAATATCTTATTAAAAGTATTCAAAACATCTCAAGCAGGAGACCAGGTAACTAGTCATATCCGTTAGCTTGGAAAATGACATATTATGAGGACAATGCACAAAAACTAATTTACCTGTACTCACATACCTTTTTTCCTATAGCCCTAAAAATGTTAAATAATGTGTCAAATTCGGGCTAATGATCCCAGAATGAAAATATAAAATAAAAACAAAATAGATTTTTTTTATTCATATGGATCATCAATTAAGGTTCACATAATTTACGACTAAACTATTGGTTTGACCATGTAGATTCGTTGGACCCATGCGCGCACGTATTCTGCAAGCGTATATGTACCTCACAGCAAAATCGTTTCCATTGAAGTTTTAGACCTGCTTGGTGAACGTGAATGAAGTGTTTCCCCATTGAAGTTTATCAGGTAAAAGTGTAACAGATCTGGTCTTGTTTATTCTGGTAACCCATGGCAACAACACATGGCTCCTTTACAGCATCTGGATCTGCTTTGAAAACGTCACTTCCGTTAATCACAGTCTGACTTCCTGTAGTAGGCCTACTTCTACATCACCTGACTTCTAAAGGATTATTCTAACCTCTTCTACAAATAGAACTAGTCCTTAGAGGTTACGGAACGAATGAATTTATGCAACCAACCTCGGAAGTAAATTCGTACTTGTAATAAGAATACAGGTGGATAAAAATACTGGTTGCCCTCCTCTTTTAACTTGTTAACAACTACTAGGGGAAACCCCTGCGTGCTCCACACGCCAACCCGGTTGGGACCTTCTTTACACATAATCATGTTATGTTTTTTTATAATAAAGGTGTAAGATTAATAATAACCCCAAAGCTAAGATGGTAAACAATGTTAAATGTTCAAATCAAATTATTTCGTATATTTTATAACAACAGTTATAATAAAGGTTAAAAGAACCAGCAAGGCTCAGGTCTACACTTTAATAAAAAGCTAACCTAAAAGTTAGAAATACAAATAATTGCTTCAAAGTTTGAAATCGGATGTTAATGGAAATATTCTAGCAAACAGTTGTTTTATCTGTTATTTCATTCAATTGGTTGCTATGGTAATAAATGTAAATATATGTGTTGGTTCATCAGTCTAGGCCTAACCTAAAATTTTTTCCCAACTAAATTTTCAAGTATTGAAATAAAAACTGTTTTTATCCAAATTAATTATAGGCTATGTTACTCAGGAATAGTGTAGCTTTTTATTAGTAAAGCTATTTTTTCAAACGGTTCCTTAGTTTCAGAGATTACCCCCAACATTCAAGCAAACAAACAAAGTTTACCTCTTTATAATATTAGTATAGATGGTTCCAAGAAGTTTTATTTGAAGTAAGAGGTTGCGTAATTTATGAGTTTACATTTTTTTTTTTTTGTTATTTTATTTATTTATTTTTTTTTTGTTTAGGCCAGTATACACATGTTGGGTAAAAATCTTACATGGTTCACATTTGTTATGTATACTGTTTGATCAAGTTGTAAGCCCTTTCGTGGCTGGTACCGTTTTGGATGGGTACTAAAGGAGGCAAAAACATGGACTTAGAAATCTGAAAATAAAGGGAGTAAAGCCGCGTTTACACTACGTAAATGTTTCTTAACATTGTTAGAGAATTCAAAATGAAGATGTTATTAGCATCGAATAAACATATTTATAATTTTTTAGAAATAAATCCTTTACAAATTACTAGATTGAACCTCTCAGAATTAGCATCTGAAACATTTTCTCGCAAACAGTTCTAGACAGAATAGTTTGTGTGGATACGTAAGTATTGATAAAGTTCTATTAATATGGGCAGGGGTGGAATACCATACTCTAACCTAACCTTACCAAAATAATTTAGTTATTTTTTGAAATTATTTTCCCAGTCCTAAACCTAGGTCTAGTGTGATGCGAATCAGTTTAAACTAAAGTAGTTTGCCCAAACATGGGGACTTTTCCAGTTTTAATGCAGCTGGTCCTTAGCAGGTACTAGCAAAGATACCAACTCACCTACAAAGAGCCAAAGAGAAGGGCCATACACCCAGAGAGCCCACTGTCAAACAACATTGTTAATTAATTATATATTACGTTTGTTTGATCCGTTTCGTGACTTCTAGTAATTTTTTTTAACGACATTTTTCGGAGCCGTAACTCCATTATCACATCTATATCAAATACCACTCTGAAGAGATCGCGAGAAGTCACGAGACGGATCAAACAAAGGTAATATATAATTAATAATGACTTGGTTTCCACAAATATGCAAATTAAAAAACATTACAGTAAAAACAAATACCGTCCGATCTTTACAACTTGCTATGTGTGGCTATAATATCGGTAAGGTCCTGGAGTTACCAATTTCGACAAATTGTGAAATTAGAAAACTTTTCGGTAAAACTAAACAATGTTGTTTTTATTGTACTATTTTGGACCCATAAAAAATCTAATTTAGATAATGTATTCTCTAATCCTAAAAGTCAAATTTGAGGGTAGGGGGTGGTTCAATTTTTGTTTTAATACTATTCAACGTTCCAGATGTAGGCCCTAAGATATGCCGTTTTGGTTTCTATAATAATTTTGTGTTACCTATTTCTGAATGATTTTATTCTCAGAAACCATAAATTGTACTAAACTTAGCTGATGATACTCTTTAAAGTAAAGAACAGTCTGGGCTTTGTTCCCAAGTATTCAACATGAAAACATTTCGGTTAAAATAAAAAGCCTATATCTATTTAAAAACTCAAATTTCAATGTTGGTCGTTTGGCATATCAAAATAAAAAGCTATCACAGCTGATTTTCAGATGTTTTACCTTGTTTACATCTACAAACAATTCAAAATGGCGACCAAAAACTACACCTATTTTATGGTCATGTTTTAGTTAGTAATGTTGGCAAACAAGAATAAACAGCAATGAGTACCGTAGAACAAACTAATTGTGCTGATTAAAATGTCCTCTTTTTTTCTTGGGTATGAAATATTTTTATTTCAGCTATTTTAAACAGCCTGTTATTATTCTATGCTAGGTATTTATCGAGTCTTTGAAAATATTCCAAATCCAAGATAAAGAAATAAAAATATACTTTGATCATAACGAATAAGTTAATCGTACTCACTTCGAGGTTTTCTTTTTGGGTTTTTTTATTTGTTCTAAACAGAAAACAAACATCTAACCTTTATTTTAAAAACAAGTTATCACTTAGATTTACGGGAGACTGGAATTTCAAAAAATATTTTCTCTGGATTAATCAAGTGTGAAATAGTGAGGTTTCAGTTTAATTAAGAGTTTAAATTGAATCGTCTAGTTAATAAACTGTAAATATCTCATCAGTCTGCATCAAATTAGCCCTTCTCTGGTTGTATTTGGTCGGGTGTTAAATTTATTTTATTTTTTTACTTTATATATTCGTACTCAGTTATACGAGCAGACAGATAATATTTTTGAAAACATTGGTTTAGAATTTATCTACAAATAAATGAATGATTCTATGTTTAGTATTTAGAGATGTGTACTCTGACGATAGTGAAATATATGAATATATATGAAATTAGAACAATGAACACTTTTTCAGATTCCAAGTTTAGCTGTGCCATTAATGAGGTAGGTTAAAAGATTCAAATAAGACTTGTTGGACTAGTAGTACAAAGCTTAAGAGCTTGTCATTGCTAAAAATGTATATTATTGAAAACCCACATTTCAAAAATAGGAGCCCAAAATAAGCTCGCATTAGGCTAACTGTTTTAGTATATTTGAGATATTTTGACACTGTTACAACTGACATAATTGTTGGAACTTGTTTAGAGATTTCTTACTGTTGCAACTAAAAATTCGTATATTTTGTTTATCGAAACAAAAAGTTTTAATGTAAGAAATCGCCAGTAACCACTTAAAATTTGCTTTTAAAATGTGTGTCTGATAACCGAATAGTTTTCCATGAATTTTAATCCTTAAAAAATAGCTAATACCAATAAATTCGGGAACATTATACATTCTTAAAAACTATTTCTATAGTTTTCGACAGAAAATCTCGTGGCTGTACATCAAATATTTTTTATTATATTGTATTTAAATATTTTATCAGTTTAAGTACATTATAAAATTGCAAGTATAATTTCTTTAGGTTTTTTAGTTCTGACCTGCTATAACTTCTCGTTATGATACACGTCTGTTTAGGTTTAAAGACGAAATAAACAATTAATTGTTTGTGTCTTCAAAATGTTCAAGATTTTAAATGTGTCCCATTAAAAGAACACGATAATATTCGCAATTACATTACTTAAATCTAATTTTTAAATATTGCTTTCGTAACTACTATAATAATTTACTTATTTGTAGTAAACAGTTCGCAATATTGAAACCAGGAGTGTCTACTTTTGTCTTGATGTCTTTATTTTATATCAATTAGAGAGTGATGGCACATAAATTGGCAATATATATTTGTGCTACTAGGTTTTACCTAATAGACATTCTGGATACTCGAAAGCTTAAAAGAACTTCTTTTGGACTGAACGCCTGTTTAAAAAAACTTCCTACGACATTCAAGCTTGATTATTTTATTATATTTATATTTTATATTTTCAATATTTACATTTATGAAATATTTATATGTGTTATAAAAATCGTTCCATTTATTCGAAAATTAATGCAATTATTGTTAAGATTATATTAAGTTCTCAAATTATTAAAATAAGTGCTCATATTTGAGCTTGGAATTTAAGTACAGTATTCATAAAAAATAGGATCTGCGGCGAAATTAAATGACTGACATTGATGTATAACAATTTCTGGGCACAGACAAGCCACGCAGAAATGTGTACCTAATTTGCATAAGTAGCCCCTGGATAGCAGTTTTGCTACAAGCACAATGGAAGACTAGAGTATATCAGACTTGTTTTTAATACTTAGAAGTACATAATATTATGCAGATCTTTAGGCATTACGTTGTACGGCTTTAGGTTGGATTTATAAGTAAAACAATCTCTTTGAAAGAAAATAATTTTGAAAATTTGCCTACAAAACAAACTTGACCAGTTCACAGAGAGCAACACTTAGTATTAATAAATATTGTTTAGCTCTTTAAACAATATGCAAATTTAAACTATTTAAATGCAATCACGGTCATTACCATTGGTGAACTTCTGGAAAGTTTCTACCTAGTTTTCCGTTTCACGGTGCTTCGATCCCAAGACCATAGGCAACCAAACATGTATATCTACATATTATATTATATATCTGTCAATATCTCTTTTTTGTGAACATCTTAACTGACGCAATTTTGCACAATTCCTTCCATACAAAAAAAATAGTTGACAAAATGGGTCCAAGGTGGTAGAAATGGGGAAGGTTGTTTAAAAGAATGAAACCACTATAACTTTATATCTCAGATGAAAAATATTCCATCCGTTTAAAGTATACCTACCTCTTTGTACCTAAGAGTAGAATTATATCGAAACTTTCGTTAACAATGTTTTCCTTCAAAACAACAACTTAGGTCAATTGGTGGGAACTGGGTGTCGAAAGGACAAACAAATTTTAAACTTCCTTAGTAGGGACTGTATCAAATCCGTTCAAAGTTATTGTAAATCATCAAAATATTTTCTAAAACATTGGTCCTAAACAATTTCTGATACGACTAACCTTCGCTGCAAGAGGTAACCAAAACTAGCACTCACTAAACGAACAAAAATTGGATTAAACCAACAAAAATTGCATTAAACGAAAAAATTGCACTAAACCATTTTTGTAAACTAAATATCGAGCCCGTTCAAAAATTTAAAAAAAACCTTCTGTATATTAACAAAGTATTTTGTGTGAAACGTTTTTTGTGATAACTGAAACCCAATACTTATCTGTTGGGAGTAAATGGGAACTTCGAAATCTATATGTGACAAAGGATTTCGATGTGTCAAAGGCCGAGCGAAAAGGATTTTTATTTTGACCCTTCAAATAGCCGGGGAAAAGTTCTATGCCCATGACAAACTTTATCTTGAAAAGTGACAAAAATTTTGTGGATTTTTTAGTGATCCTAAACAATAGGATTGAAAGTGATGAATTAAAAATATATCAGGTTTTACCGCTAGGGGTCTGGAGAATATTGTGAACCCATTCCGATGCAGCGTTAGTGATGTCTTCCAAAAATGTAGGCGATTGTTTACTATATTCAAAAAAATATAGCATTAGACATTATTTTGTCTAATATAATTAGCATTGAAAAAATATAGGCGATTGTCTACTATATTCAAAAAATATAGGTCATTAGACATTATACTGAAAAAATATAGGCGTTTGTCAACTATATTGAAAAAATGTAGGCGATTGTCTACTATATTGAAGAAATATAGGCGATTGTTTACTAGTCTATATTGAAAAATTATAGGCGATTGTCTACTACATTGAAAACATATAGGCGATTGTCTACTACATTGAAAACATATAGACGATTGTCTACTACTTTGAAAACATATAGGCGATTGTCTACTACATTGAAAACATATAGGCGATTGTCTACTAGATTGAAAACATATAGGCGATTGTCTACTACATTGAAAACATACAGGCGATTGTTTACTATATTCCAAAAATATAGGTCATTAGACATTATATTGAAAAAATATAGGCGTTTGTCAACTATATTGATTGAAAAAATGTAGGCGATTGTCTACTATATTGAATAAATATAAACGATTGTTTACTATATTGAAAAATTATAGGCTATTGTCTACTCTACTACATTGAAAACATGTAGGCGATTGTCTACTACATTGAAAACATATAGGCGATTGTCTACTCTACTACATTGAAAACATATAGGTCATTAGACATTATACTGAAAAAATATATTCGTTTGTCAACTATACTAAAATATTATAGGCGATTGTCTACCATATTCAAAAAATATAGGTCATTAGACATTATACTGAAAAAATATAGGCGTTTGTCAACCATATTGAAAAATGTAGGTGATTGTCTACTATATTCAAAAAATATAGGTGATTGTCTACTATATTGAAAAAATATAGGCGATTGCATACTATATTGAATAATCATAGGCGATTTTCTGCTATATGGAAAAAATACAGGCCATTGTCTAATATATTGAAAAAATATAGGCGTTTGTATACTAGTCTATATTGAAAAAATATAGGCTATTGTCTACTATATTTAAAACATATAGGTGATTGTCTGCTATATTGAAAAAATATAGGCGAATGTTTACTACATATAGACTGCTTATCAATTATTGGCCATTGTTTACTGTACTGAAAAAAATATTTTATTACGTTTTTGTAAGAAATTCTAACAAGAACACGTGTTTCGTTAGTTAAAATAGATTAATATCGGTTTACAATCTCCCATTACAATTCTTTAAGAAATGAATTTGTAATATAAACGAAGATAAACCTAACCCACACGCAATCTAGTAGCTTAACACTTCTCACACTGGTTCGAAACGTATTTTTTTTCAATTTAAAATCGAATTCAATACACACGAACAGGTAATTGTACAAATTTAGCCCGCCGGGTTAACAATACTCGCTCTATCTTTCACAAAGCGTGTAAATCTGTCCTCTTGGATTTCCTGCAGTAAATCTTGTAAACTTATTTGATGCCAGGCTGCCAAGCCAGTGAAACATGTGTTATTTACGCAAGAAGGCTTTCTGGCACTCGAGCCTTGATAGGATTACGTTTTGTAAAAATAAGCAATAGAAATATTTTCATCAAATCCGAGTTTGCTTGGATTTGTCTACAGAACAGATTACCTTCATAATGACACTCTACTTGTAATTTTGTTGGTAGAATTGTCGTTTTAAATTAATCTAATTTTGTCTTCAGCCATATTTTTTATTTCTTCTGCAACCGAAGTTCAGCGAAAACCCTATGTCGATTTCGAAATAATTCCCTTCAGTCTTTATATCTCAAAGTTTTTGTTCCTTGTTTATTTCCCTGATAGTTTACTTTGATTTAATGTTGACTTATTATGCTTTACTTAATTTTCTTCTAACATATTTCTAAACTATACCGTAAATGAGAGTTTCAATTTAAGTCAAAACTGCGCACCCGTATTGGATTAAACTTCTGATATGTTCCACTATGTCTTCCTGGTAACATGGGACGTTTTCCATCGAATGCATTTTCTAAATAGGACTGAACAGTATTTGACAACATACAATTTATGAGAAAATTTACAGTTTGCATGCAGGTGCATTTTATACATTACGCTGGCTTAACCGTTAAACCAAAATAGTAGAAAGTGGATAAAGGTTCTTGGTGAAAAATAAATTGAAGAAAAATATATATTTGGTATTAACTGTAATGACATGTAATTTATTAGCGATTTTCCTTAGCAAAAATGAGCTATTTCAGTGGCCCTTATGGTAAGACCCAAGGTCAGGAGTAGCAAATGAGCACCGACCATGGTCCCCAAAACACGTTTTGGGGTGTCATTAAAAATCATATATATACATGTGTGTGTGTGGGGGTGTGTGTGTGTGTGTGTGTGTGTGTGTTCGCACTCTAGCGGCCGCATTTTAAGTCCGATTTGGGTCAAATTTGGTACACATGTTGGTTGTCTACGTCGCTCGGACTAGTTCGTTATTTAACACGTTTTTTGGAAGCACGTTTTTTGACCGGAAGTCACTATTTCTTTTAGATTTTTCCTACGAAAATGAATTTAAAAAAAAATGTCTACATATATAAATGTAGGATATTATTCTGCACATTTTGTTTTTTACGCGACCTTATAGCTCGCTTGGTTCCTCCAAAATCGATTAAAACGTAAAATACCATAGAAGTACCCTGTTGAAAGCCATGTGTTGGATTTTACCGCGGGGTTGGCGTGCGAAGATACTCCCAATACGCAATGCATTGTCTGTTGAAAATACTCCCAATATAAGGAATGGCGTGCGAAGCACGCAATGCTTTGTGTATTGAAGATACTCCCAAAATGCGGAATGGCATGCGAAGCATGCAGTGCATTGTGTATTGAAGATACTCCCAATTTGCGGAATGGCGTGCGAACCATTTAAGATATTCAGCACCGTCGTGAATAGACCTATTTCCAAATAGTTGGTTGAAACCCTAAAACATAGGCCTATAAATTTAATTTTGGAAATTTGCTCAATTCACGTCAGCGGTTCAGCTGCGTGGTCGAATTTATTTTATTATTGGTGATCAACTGGTGATTATTATGTGTTGTATTAGTAGATTTTCAGTTTTGACTAAACATAAACCCTTTGATAGAAATTAAAGACACATTTAATCAAATATATTTATCTTGTTAATAAAGTAATTTACGTTAGCTGAGTTACAGTAATATGACATTTTCTGTCAGAACTATTTAACTGGACAGTACATTTTTTTATATCAAATAACTTGTTAAATAAACAAGGGCGTTTAACCTATATCGTTTAGTTAAACACTTTTGAGCTTCAAAGTGAAAATATCCAACAAACATTGGCAGTATTTTAAATAGTTTAAAATAGTTTAGCCACTTAACTGTAGTTTGATGCCATGGGCGAATCCAGCCGGTTTTGAACGAGGGGGAGATAGAATAATTTTTTGGAATATAGTGCTTGAAAACGTCTTTTTAGACTATTTCAGGAGCACCCATTTTGAGTGGGAATTAAGGATTATATCCTTTACCCAAAAATTAAATTTTATTATAACAAATTGTAGAGAATAAATCATAGAATTGAACTGTATACCGTACTTGAAAATTTTAAATAGCCTTATTCTATAAACTTATTTCACTTTGTTTCAATTAGTTAGAAAAACTAAACAAAATTCACAGACGTACAGTAGTTCCAGCTCGACGTGAAAAGATAACAGCTAACGCGCCTAGGGCGTTGAAAATGTAGGTCCACATATTTCACAGAAATACCCGAATAGTCTCGGAACAATAAACCATGTTTTCTAATATCAAACGAAAATATAGAACTTGCACTTCAAACCAATATAAAAATCATTATACAAATATATCGATTTGTAATAGATACATCGATTGCAAAAAGTGCTTTCTCGTTGGTTAAAAACTGTCCAATTGCAAGGGTTTGCAGAAAACTTAATTCCTAAAAAAAACTATAAGAATGATGAATGATTAGAAAATCGTGGTAGAAATTTCAAATCATGACGAATCTAATGGTGTCCTTATCTTCTTCTCAAAACAAGTCTGTATAACGATTATGTGCCTTTAAAAAGTGACGAGTTTGAGTCATTTGCTTGTGCTTTCTCGCGCGGCATCAGTTGATTTAAACAACTACAATATTACAACGATGATTACATAATAATTATATAAATATAGGTTTTAGAAGAAATTTTTAAATACAAAAATTAAAGTTTAAAACATTTTCTTTCGAATTTTTTTTTTTATTATTTAGATTGGATAATATTTAGTGGATGAAATATTCTATACAAGTTGTGTTGTCTGAGACTACTCAATTGAGCAGTCTTCCACTTAAACGATTAAACAAAACAAAAATATAATAACAAAAAGGAGGAGGTTGCAGCCCCCACAGCCCCCCTGGATCCGCCAATGTTTGATGCCGATTCTAAAATTCAGAAAAAGTAGCTGTAAAAACATAGTTTGTGCGTAGCGAGCGAACTGAGGGTTGATTTTTATTTCATTACCACAGAAATTCAATGTTCTAAAAGGGTTTCAATTTTAAGTATCACAACTCTTTATGTCCGTTGCACATTTTTTAGATTGGTCTGTGGGAGGGAGAAACACGTTTTGGAATTAAGTAAATAGGTTTTATAATTTTGTCCCTAAACTGTCACGAGATGAGTTTGCATAATATCTTCCCATATTTTAAATAAATAAACAAGACCAATTAAACATTTTGAAATAAATATTACTGTCCTGTAGTAATTGGTAATGGGTATTATTAGTAAATATGACAAACGTTTTACAGAAAATAAGATCCAAATGTACAAACTGCTATATTAATGATTGTTACATAGCAATCATAATTAACCTTTTAAACATATCAAAATTAAAACAGAATTAATACGATACAAGTTTGTTGTTGGGATGTCCGATTATTGATTGAGATGTCAGTTATACTTGTAGAATTTGGCCTTAGAAAAGCTATATCTATAAACGCCTACCGAAGAAACAAATAAACATTTTGATAGATTTAAAAGAAAACAATATTATAGAAACAAATGAAACATGTCAAAACACCTTCTTCGGAAGCACGTAATAAATGTCAGATTTTTACGAATTTCCATAGAAAAGATGAGCTATTGCAGTGACTCTTACGGTCGTGAGTGGTCAATGAACATCGGTTACGGTCCCCAGAACACGTCATAAACATTTTTGGGTATTATATTTTGATATATTATTATGTATATATGTGTTCGCACTCAAACGGCCGAATTTTACGTCTGATTTGTTCCAAATTTGGTAGACACTTTGGTTTTCTATGTCGTTCGTTAGTCAAAAATCCAACAACTGGAAGCACTTTTATGCAAAGTTTGTTGCTATAGTAATAAACATGAAAATAACCAAAATATGACTTTTAGATTAAACATAAAAAAAAATGTTATCTAGTATTTCTGCTTTAAAAATTGGCCGATTTTGTGCAGAAGTTTGTTCAGTTATAGTTTTAAACACACATCTCAATCTCAATTATATTTGATTTCTTTTAAAAACAAAGTTCGCAACTCGGTAATAATAACATAGATAAAATCGTTAAGTATGCCTATTAAAGTAAAACAAATTTCTTTCCTTACTTCTATAATTAGAAAAAAAAAACTTTTAGCAATGAATTCAATCATTACGACCGTATTATTGAGCACTTATCTGTAATTAAAATCAACTGCAATTTCAGCTGTTTCGTGATATTTAGTATGTGTGCATTCACAGTAAAATTGCATTTAAAAACGCTTTAATCGAATTTTCTTCAGATCATATAAACGTTAACTGGCACCCAAAACGAATTCCAACTCATTTTTTATTCGTGAGATGTTTTTTATTATTTATTTTGATCGTAATGTGCATGCATAGATGGTAAATACGCGTTTTTTAAATACAGCTGGACCGAATTTGATGAAATTCCTTTCAGATTATATTGACGTGAATATCAATTGATACTCCAAGTCAAAATTATTGATTTTTATTCGTGAGATTCCAAGCAAGAAAAATATATCTACATACACACGCACTTCTTTTTGTTTAATTACTTTAGTGGCCTTAAAACATTTAAATATGTTTAAACAATTATTTAGATTTACGGACTCATTACAATAACTTTTCTCTACTGGGAAATTAAAAAGGAAATTGACTTGACTATTGTTAACAAAGTATTTAGCAAAAATTGCACTCATTTAACACAAAATGCATAAACCAAACCATAGCCCCAATTTAAAGACGCCCAATTTTGACTTTTCAAGTAGTGTATGGTATACTAAATTTTAAAAAGATAAAGTTTTCTTATTTACAATTTTGAAAATCTTATGACACGAATTCGTTTTCTACTTTCAGAAATACATGTACTTTTCTTCTACGAATGTTTAATAAGCCCCTACAAAACCCAAAGGAATGTAGGGAATGGCTATATTAACAAAAATAGGAATACACATAATTTGATGAAAAACAGTTTTTGTTTAACTAATAATAATCACTTATAACAATAATTGATAATCACTTTTTACGGAAGCAGAAACTTGTCATACCTTCAAAAAAGCAAAATTATTTGAAACTTTTAAATTTTGTTTTAAAAGTGAAAGCCACTGAATATAATATAAACTTTAAATACTCAAGTCAAATCCAGTTGTCCGGTCGGTGTGGGAGCGGTTCCAGTGGGCGATTTAAATGGATAACACGACTTCCAAATTTGGAGACGAACTGTTTTATAGCTGTTTTGTCTTCTAGACAATAAAAACAATTTTGTCGACTTGTTTTATAGGGAAATCAAGCATTGTCGTCGTAACAAACTTGTCATGTCAAATAAAAAGTAATATATGTATGCAAAAATAATCACATAAGAATATGTATTGTTGAATAACTGTTGGTCTTATGTTCTTGAGATTTTCCCAAACAATACTTCCTCCCACATAAACCATCCGAGAAAATAAGATTGGAAAATGACGCGTTATTTTTTGCGATTTTTCATGGTATGGTACTTGATTTGTTACAAAAGTATGGGTTGGGAGTGAAATTTTTTATTTCCAAGAAAAATCGGGGAGTGATTTAAAATCTTGGGAAAGTCGTTTTATGAAATATCTCGTCATGTGCATCGTACAAAAATTTAAAAAATAGCGAATTTAATCTTCTAAAATTTTGAAATTTTGTTAGTTACAGCACCAAAATTTATTTTTGATAAATGTTTTCTGTAAAATCTAAAATGTCTACTATTTCACGACAAACCTTAATGTAGCACGAACTAATTAAAATTATTAGTAACTATTACTTTATTTACCTTTTTACCAGCATTTATATTACCATTATTATAATTATTATACTTTAGATTTTAACATGGCTACTTACTGCTATTAACAACACTACTGATCCGTTTATCACGCTAGAACTCTGCAGTTTTATTATTACAAATTTTACGGTTTAGTCAACACTAATTGAGGCACATTAATTAAGTTGTTTCTCCAAGTTTGCAGCGTTATACTCAATATGGTGGATATAAAAGTTGTATAGGCCTAACTCTTGTGGATTATGATTGTTTTGAGTAAAAAGAAAATGTTAGTTTTCTTGAACCATCAAAAGTTAAAAATAAACATTACAGGTGAAATTTATTACGTTTTTCCTAAATGTGTTTGTACTATATCATAAACACAAAAGATTTGTATATTTGTGTGAAATTATTTAACTACAAAATTACTAACTAATTTCCTAATAAATTGTTAGTGATGTGTAAACATTTTCGTCTAGATCCATTGTTTGAACACGGAACAGTAATTGAGAAAATGTAGAAAATGAAAAAATGATTTACAGAAACATCCACTCTGGCATACAGTTAACTGTACATACTGTTCAGCGCTTACGTTAGTTGGGTGTTTGCTTACGTCTCACACTAAAGTTAACTGTACATACTGTTCAGCGCTTACGTAGTTGGGTGTTTGCTTACGTCTCACACTAAAGTTAGTTGCACGTACTGTATAGCGTTTAAAATATTCGTAATTTTTAGCTTAAGTTTTATACAAAAGTTTACTGTGCATAATATAAAGTGCTTATGTTGAACTAGTGCAATTCAGGGCAATCAAAAAAGTTTTTTTAGTAAAATTGTATGAGCATACTTCAGATATATCTACAGATCTATTGTTAATCAACAATCAAACTCATAATACCTACTGTTGCAACGTTACAAGAAGTAAAAATTAAAAAGCAATAGTCGACCAAAGTAACAGTGTTACATGCTCAAAATTATTTGTGAATTTACCACGAGTAAACATTATGTTTCCAGTAAATTTTTGCCTGATTATAGCGCCAAACACTACATTAGTACCGTGTCAAAAATAGTCCAATCAAAAGAGACTCAAAAAGGGGATCTACCCTACAAAAGGTCCGGTAGTCGCGAATTTTGTATATGTTGTTTGTGACCATTAGGTAGTAATTAATCCAAGTTTTCGTCATCCTAGCCCCATGGCAATTTTTGTTATACGCGAAAATCGTGATATTTTAGCACTGTTTTTCGGTTTTTTTATTATAATTTCTTTCCTCTGCATTTTCTCATGTACTATTATAAGTACTGAATTGTAGAAGACAAAATTTCCAATAAGTTAGATTCTTTAAGTTTTTTTGTACGACCAACGCTTACCGAGATATAGGGCTGCGAAAAAGGGGTAAAATCTCAAGTTTTGCAAAGTTTTTACTTTCTTGCCACTTTTACTCACGAAAACTGAGTGAAGACTTAATTTTAGAGAAATATTGTTCATATAAAAGTTGCAGATCATTTAATTATCTACAAAATATATGACTCAAACATTTTTTTTATATGTCTCAAAATATATGTCAAATTCTGAAGAGTGGGGGAAAATTTTTAAAAAATGAAAAAATTGAATTTTTGTCATTTTGGCCCAAGATTTTTATAGAGCTCATTCCCCTAATTTTCATCAAACTCAGATGATTCGGTATTGTTAATAATACAATAATTGTCTCATATACGTTTCCTATGTGTTCTGTCTAATGTTTGTGCTGCAAGATATTAAATTGGGACAAGACTCTCCCCGAGGGGACCCGTCTGAGAAATAGAGCATTCCAAAGAGGGTAATGAATGGGTCGGGTACTCTTCTCCGTTACCGTTATAGACCATTTGATTTCGAGCTCTCCAAAAACCACATGGTCGTCAACGATGGTGGACACCTACTTCATAAAGTGGTATGAACCGAAACGCAACTTCGCACAAATTTGTGAGGACTATCGAAATTACATTCACTAACATTACGGTGCCGTGGCGACTGTTATTTTTTACGCTTACCCTGAGGATGAGGCTCTGCAGCTGAGTACAAAATATGCTGAACGGATAAGGAGGTATAAGAGAACACCTCAGCTGACGTCATATTTGATTGAAGGACAATCAACGTGGCACGTCAAGACAAGTTCCTGTCAAACGAGAGCAATAAAAAACAGTTTGTCTCACTCCTCAGAAATAAACTGGAAGCTAACAACATAAGCACAAACCAATCTGAAGAAGATGCTGATGTGCTTATAGTTAGCACCGCAAAATCTACAGCTTCCCAGTACGAGGCAGTTTTGATTGTAGGTGAAGACATCGACCTGCTTGTGGTACTCAATAGGACGTCTCCTCCGGAAAATGTTTTTCTGGAAAACCCCGGGAGAGGGAGTACCCCAAACGTCATTTAATCATCCTCGTCGTTCAAGTTCCACTTCCAGAAAACCTCCTCCTCCATACCATCAGTGGATTTGATACGACATCTATCGTCTTTGGGTTTGCGAAAACCAAATTTTGTTCTCCATTCAAAAAGAATCCGCTGTTGGTAGAGGTAGGGACACAGTTCATTTCTCTTGGTGCCTCAGTGGCTGACATTTCAGAGGCAGGGGAAAGGATTATGGTTGCTACGGTGGGAAGACCGAGCAATTTCTGGAAAGTCTCCGTTTGGAAAACTTTAACACTACAATTGCCAAATTCAACCTTGCAAAGCTGCCTCCAACCTCTGACGATGCCCAGTACCACTCATTAAGATGTTATCATCAAATAATGGCGTGGATGGGCTTACACAAAATTAATTAGAATGGGGCTGGGCAAGGGGGAGGAGAGGTTCACAACCTATAATGACAACCAAGGATGCTGATCATCTCTCCTTGCTGAAAATCTTGTCATGCAAGTGTCTAACAGGGCGTCTCTCGACTTGTGGGTGGCGAAAATCGAACCTCAACTGCTCCACCATTTGTAAATATTGCTCCGGACAGTCCTGTGACAACAGGCCTGTTATTTCGCTCGAGGATAATGATGAAGACGACGTCCTCGTTTCACTGGAACAAGATGCTCCCGAAGAATCCCCCCTTCCTATATCTACAGTAGTTGTCAAACGCCCCCGCCTGTAAAATAGTGTACAGATTTTGTTTAAAGTAATTTTTCTTATTAATCGTTTTTACTATCCACTTCCATATTTTAATAATTGTTTTTGTGTAATAGATATAATAAGCAATAAAAACTTGAAATACGTGTTGATAGTTATTCACTCAATACCAGAATTTCTAAGTAGGATAATCATAACGAGATGCTGCAAAAAGATGATACTGTATGTACAATATGTATATCATTAACAATACCAAATTACCGGAGTTCGTTGAACATCGAGGAATGAGCCCTATAACAATTTGGGGCCAAAATGACAAACATTCCATTTTCCAACAAAAGTTGCCCATGGCGTATAACAAAAGTTGCCATGGGGCTAGGATGACGAAAACATCATTACTACCTAATGGTCCCAAACAACATATACAAAATTCAGGACACCGGACCTTTTGTAGGGTAAACCACCTTTATTCATTGGACTAAAAGGAGTAAAAGTAATAAAGTTTATCAACAAAGCTATGAAAGTAAGTGTAATAAAATCCATTCTAGATAAGATTCGTCATTACTCAGAAATAGAGGTGTTGAAGAAAGAAGAAACAGAATAAACAAAGAAGGAAGAAGACAGAAGAAGGAAGAAAGAAAAAATAAGATAGAAGATAGAAGAAAGAAGAAACAGGATGAAGACTGAAGAAAGAAGAAACATAATGAAAGATAGAAGAAAGAAGAAGCAGGATGAAGAAAGAAGAAACAGAATGACAGATAGAAGAAAGAAGAAACAGGATGAAGAAAGAAGAAACAGAATGAAGAAAGAAGGATGAAGAATGAAGAAGGAAGAAAGAAATAAGATAAAAGATAGAACAAAGAAGAATGAAGAAGAAACAAAAAAAAGTAAGAAAGAAGAAACAGAATGAAGAATGTAGAAAGAAGACAGAAGAAAGAAGAATTAAGAAGGAAGAAAGAAAAATAAGATAGAAGATTGAAGGAAGAAGAATGAAGAAGGAAGAAAGAAAAATAAGATAGAAGAAACAGGATGAAAAATGAAGAAAGAAGAAACAGAATGAAGAAAGAAGACAGAAGAAAGAAGAAGAAGAAGAAAGAAAAATAAGATAGAAGAATGAAGAAAGAAAAATAAGATAGAAGATAGAGAAAGAAGAATGAAGAAAGAAGATATATGAAAGTAGAACAAAACAAAAAAAGAAATAAGGCAGAAGAAAGAAGAAAATGAAAGAAAACAAGATGGAAGAAAGAAGATTGGTTTGGAGATCTTACAATCAAGAACGATCTTATAGTCAATCCTTTTATACACCATATTTGTATATATTCGGGTACTCCATTACCTTTAAATTTTTTATATTCTCTGCTCCTGGATTAAAGTATGCCATTTGAGGTGTTTAAAATAAAATTTATGAGTATTGTATATGACAATATAATTTCAGTAATTAAATTAAATCGTGTTTAGTATTTTAACTATTATTATAGCTAGTGCAGGCCTACTTGTATATTTCCAAATTAATATTTCAGTAATTTGTCTGAATAAGTTGTGTAAATTTGGATTATCTATAAAGACAATCAAAAGATATGTATTCCCCTAACCCTATGGTTAAAGATATTCTTTGTTCCACGCACAGATTTTGACGTCGAGGTGTTGGTTTGTCGTTCTAATGGGTTCCGGGCCAGGCGGTAATTACTAAGGCAGACCTAGTTGCTTAAGAAGCCACAAATAAAAAAAACATAAGAAAATACGAGTTTTAACGTAAAAATCAAAAAAATGAGCTACAAATAACAATTACTTGGGCCCAAATGTTCAAAGAGTACAGTATTTGAAACTAACAATAAATCAGAACTTTAAAAATTTTGACTTAATTATTAATAAACGCAAAATTCTTCTAAAGAAGAAACGAAAATCAAGCATAATAATATGACCAATTCATGGACCCAAATGGTCAACATTATTTCTAAATCGCCTTCAAAATTTAATTTTGATATTCTAGATACTTTTTAAAAAAATGTAGAGTTATAAATAAATCTGAACTCCTATAATGTCGGACATAAGTCATTCCATCCTGAGCCCTTTGATGCATTAAAAAATGATGGCAGTATTACTAATTTACCAAGTTGATTTGCTTGAACGTCTTGTTTTAATATGGTGTCTTTTAAATTAATATAGTTATCTGCCCTAAGCCTTTTTTGATGATATCTGATATATTTAAATATTTCCGTCTCTATTTTGGCCTACATACATGTCAACTAAATACTGACTAAATAAAACACCATAACGAAGCAAATAGTTATTTTCTGCTTCTCTCTCCATAATGTTGTAGACATTAAAACTGGCCGCATCTACATTTTTTTTTAAAGGAAGTTTCGATGTGTAGGTTCACATTGTGAAATGTCTATTGAATATCCATCATCTCCGTGACAAAACATAAGCAGATATTGTAGTGCATCATAAGATCGAAGAAGTTTACTGATTCGGTGTAGTTATTATCGTGGCTTTGAATGACAATATCCCGATTTTCGAACGGCTGTCCAACTATTACCAAAGCTACCTCATTCGATGTGGGAACATTGTAACAACCTCTATGAGCGTTGAAAGCCTTTCCGTCTGCGTGAATCACTATTTGAAATTTTCACAATACTCCAGAACCTTATCTACAGCAGTTTTAAAATCTGTAATGTACTTATTTTCACTATGAAGCATACCTTGCAGGTGTTTAACTAACAATAGTTTGATTTCTGGATAGTTGGAGCACCTAAGTCGATCTTCATTTTCATCTTTACCAACAAAGTAGATTTGCAAAAATGTAGCTTCTTCTTCGTCGGAATGCGGGAGCAAGTTTTCATACACATGGTAAACTTGGCCTTGCACTTTAAAAGTTGGCATAAAACCATCTTGATCAATCTGTTTACCACCAAAAGATGTCATCTGAAAACGACCATTGTACCGTCCAATGCGACCAATGAAGTGGCCTTGCTCAGGGTGATTATTAATAAGTCAATTATATAGTGGTTTCTGGTGGAGGTTGCAAAGTTTCGAGCGGTACTTTACCAGAATTACAGCACACACCAGGTATGTGTGCCTTTCCATTTAAGAGCTTGGCAAAACCGACATTTTTCACTCATAATACCAATAACATTTTTATAAACTATTAGGATCTTAGGCACACCAGAAAGCTTTTTACTTTTCCATGGACGCAGACGAATTTCTGTTCGAAATCCTGAATTATTGAGATCAAATGGATTTTGGGATCCTCTATGAACTTCAGCATGATTGGTTTCATAAGTGGCTGCTGCAGCTCTGTGCACTTCTGTATGATTGTTTTGATAGGCAACGGCTGCGGCTCTGTGCACTTCTGGGTAACACATTTGATACGCAGCTTATGTACATCTATTCAATTCGGGGTAATCATCTTGATACTTTCCACAGCCATTTGATTACCCTTTGGGTTGGTTTGTTTCTACTTTGCACAGCTTGATTATTACTTTACATGTTCTGTTTGTGTAGTACGACACTTTTTATTTTTGACATAAATAGTTAAATTTTGTGAAACATCAGTATAGACTAAATATACATAATTTCACGTACAAACTCCAAAGAAATTGAAAAGTTGTTGCCATTTCAATTATATGATTTCTCAGCAAAGTTATTCAAATTTTTCAGTCACTTATGGAACAACTGTGTCTCGTATCTCCTGATATCTTTCTTGGGTGTTAAATAAACTATAAGAAAGAAATTTAAAAAGGCAGGTCCCATCTCCAATGATAGATATAACAGTTTGGGGTAGGCCTACCTATTAACATCTCGTTGAAGTTCATCTATTGGCATGTTTTTTTCACTTTGATGAACACTAAAGTAACTCTTGTTGTACAATTGAAATTAATATCAAGGTTTATTTACACTGAGCAAATAAAAATGTAAACTTTAAATTTAAAGGAATACTTCGCAACCAGAAGTATTGATTGCAATTGGTTTTCTAATTTTAATTATATTTTAAGTCAACTGAAACTGGACAAGAAGCATAATAATTTAATATTAAAAATAAATTAAAATAATTGTAAATCTAACTCAAACCTAAAACTAAAACTTTAATCAAATTCTTATTAAAATTTTTGAATTAATAAAGGAGGTTTTTTTGTATGAAAAAAATTAAGTAACTCTGTAAAAACTAAAGGTATAACATATCAAATATTTATACTGTTAATACAACACTGTCACCGTAGTATCGGAGATATTAACCAACTAACCTAAAAAAATTAACTGATTCTAAATTTGTTAAATTTGGTTGATATGGTAATAAATCTAAATGCTTTCAAGAAAAATGTGTGTTAGATATCTTGGTTGTCCAAAAATAATAATTAAATAGTTCATACTAAATGTATTAATTTGGTTGTCATGGTAATAAATGTAAATGCATTCAATAAAACGTGAGTTGGTTCATTATAAATAGGCCACTCCTTGAATTGTGCTACTAAGTATTTGATTCGAATTAGCTGTTTTATCTGTTATAGGGATGGGAGCGAACCAAAGTATTTTGATCATTTTCAACCCTTAAACCAATATTTTGCAAAATCCTTTCTTAGTGCCTCTCTTCATAGTAGTATTAACGAACCCTGAAAGTTTCAAGTTTTGGCAGTACGTTGATTATGAATCAGTCAGTCAGGAAATCTTCTTTTATTTATACTCTACTCTCATGTTACTATCTGAAAATTATTAGGAGCTTCTACAATACACAGGCCTTCATTAGGCGTGCTTCCTGGTGTAGGACCTTTCAGTTTTAGAACGCACTGGGATTCTATGACAAAACTATAAGCACATCCCGGAGTTTAACGTATTTGAAACTGTTAAAGTTCTTCCGGATACGACTAGTTGTGGTAAAATTGTAAGGAAACTTGTATTTGTGAAAATGTTGATATAATATGCGTATTATTACAAAAACAATAAAGTTCTACAGCTGAAACCTTAAATATTATTAAAAATATCCGATTTATTTAAAATAGTAAGAAGAAAAACACAGGTACGGTATAAATGGATGTACAGAGAAAAGATTATATTTACTTACTATCATCCGTCTTTGTTGGAAGTAAACTGCTATCATTCATAATTTATCTCGAAAAATATTAAGGGTCGGCTCTAGTAAAACAGAAAGCAACCTGCGACTCCCTAAAGCGGCGGTAGGTTACGCGGACATTGCTCATCCTAAATCCATTTAAAACCCGCAATTGTTCAAATAGCGTTTTTAAAAAATACCAAACTCTTGGGGACAAAATTCTTCATCCGAATGGCTTGGTAATTTTTTGCTATAATTAATAGTTACAACGTAAAAAATATTTAAAATCACCTTATAGCGGCGGTAGGTTACACGGACATTGCTCAGCCTAAATTCATTTAAAACCCGCAATTGTTCAAATAGCGTTTTAAAAAATATACCGAACTCTTGGGGACGAAATTCTTCATGCGAATGGCTTGGTAGTTTTTCGCTATAATTAATAGTGACAACATAAAAAAATATTAATTTCAATGTTTTAAATTTTAATCAATGTTTAATAAATATCAAACAAAATATATTTCTTAGTTTTGTAAAAGCCATTTGCATGCATATTGGCCATAGCTTTAAAATTACATATTTTTTATAATGATCCGTAAAAAAATAAAGGAAATATTTGGATTTTAATTTAACATTGGTGTTATGGAGTGTCAACAATCATGGCCGACAGCTAGAGCCGACCCTTAAGGTCTAAGTTTTGAAAAGGTAATTGACAAATCCAATTATTTATATGTTACGTTCTAAATAATGTGTAGTGTCTTTTACAGCGCACAAAATCTCACTGAACTATAATACAAATCCTTATAAATATTGTCTTTAGAGTTACTATTTTTATATTATTTTATTCTCTTTTTATAATATTTTCAATTTTGAATTTATATTTCCATTCGCTTTGTCGTTTAACTATTTTTGTACCGTAAATAAATTCGAACTAAATACAAATTAATTAGATTTTATCTTGTGATGCAACGACTGTAAAGGGTTTTGTGTGATGCAAAATAAATATTATTTTTAAATTACGATTTGTATACTACACGCACTATAACTTTGCACTTGGGATTTTTTGAGTTTACTGTGAAAATGGTATCGGCAACGTCGCACTGTTGAGACGAGCGGATGTGTCTTATCGCGCTGACTCACAGGTGCACTTCCTGAGAAGGCTCTTTCGAAATTGCAAATTATTATTTTTTTCTTCTGATACATTTTTCAATATTTCTTATCATAACATGTTTGGTCATACTTTGCTGATAATAAATATCTAAAATGTATTAAAATTGGACAATTATAAGTATTGTTTATAGATGTACAGGGTGATTCAGTAAAGCGTAGCGGGCTAAGCAGATTCAGATTCTACATGCAAAAATAATTCGAAAATGTAGTATAACATTTTTTCGATTTCGGCTTAGTTTAGCCGTAATTCGCCATTTTGTTTTTTTACAAAAGTTCACTGTAACTCTGGAAGTAGATAAGATATAAAGTTCAAATTTAGAATAAGCATTTTATATGTTACAATTAACAAGTATACCAAACACAAAGAATTTATTTTTATAATTATCAAAATAGCGGCCGTTACAAATTTGTAACGTGGAATATCTTAAAAACCGTTAACTTTACAAAAAAATTACAAGAGACAAAATATTTTTATTTTTTAACGACAGACAGTAGTTTTTTTTTTGTAGTTTCAGTAGGTCAAAGGATAACCGAGTTATCGACAAAAACATAATTTCTTGGTAATTGTCTACAACAAACAAAATTAGCCTAAAATCATAATTTTTTTTAAATTTAACAAAGTTTTTAGTTAATTTTGTAGCGGGCTATGCAGATTCAGATTTTACATGCAAAAGTAAGTCGAAAATGTAGTATAACATTTTTCGATTTTGGCTTAGTTTAGCCGTAATCCGCCATTTTATATAAAAAACATCTGGTGTGCACATCACACAACTTTCCTTACCAAAATAGATGATGTATCAATTATCAAATTTCTCGAGCGAGAGATTGATGATACCATTTTCGAGTTAATAGGAGTATCCGTTTCGAAGAAAGCGGTACTCAACGTTTATTTTATTTTTATATTCATTACCATAGCAACTTGACTTAAATATTTATATCGTTTTATAATTCTTCAAAACCAACAGCTTTTTCTAGGTTAGAACTTCAAATGCGGTACTAACTTCAAAACGGTTAATCCCACGGACCTGATTTTGGTCTCAATCGATTTCTAACCTCACAAAATGTCAAATTTGATACCAAATACGGCTAGTTTAAAAAACGACATTTTTACCCCCAAAAAACGCCCTTTTTGGGGGCAATTTTTGAAAAAATGGAAAAAGTTGAGTGGGGTATCGTTTTTGACATTATTTTGGACGCTGAATCGAATGTTAATACATTCGCGTACATAGGGTGTTAAGGGGGTCGGAGTAGAGTATGTTAGCAAAGTTTAATCAAAATCGTTAGAGGGAATTTGGAGTAAATACCAAAAATGTGCTAAAAACTGCTCCCACGGTAAGACACCACCTCCGATGTGCTTCAAATTTACATGGGTTTAATTGTTTACATGTTTGAAGATATCCTGTAAATTTCAGTTCGATCCGTCCAGCCGTTTGCCCTGTGCACTCCGGACACACACACACACACACACACACACAGCCACACAGACACACAGACACACAGACAGACCAATTGCCAAAAATGCATTTTTTGGACTCAGGGGGCCTTGAAACGTAAAGATATTATGAAAACTCGACATCGAATTTTTGGGTCGATCGCAATACTTACCTTACCTAGATAGGGTAAGGAAAGTAAAAAGTACTTTGTATTGTACTTTTTGCAATAAGATATTTAATGTCAGCAGGTTAAAAACGACATTTTTGAAAGTTTATATTATTTTGAATTTATTATTTTGTTAATAGTATTTGTTTTATATTTAAATGTTAATTTTTCCGCAAAACGATCACAATATATTTAGTTTACCCTTTTTCCAATACTATTAGTTGTCTGATTACAAACATTTTTATATATTATTTCTTGTTAGAAAATTATCTTTAAGATGCATAGTCATAATGAACTTTTCATTAAGTTTTGAAGAAAAAGTGTAATTTTACTAGGAGCCTAGTTGTGAGTCATCGTCCAACCGGATACATTTGATAAGTGGGATGGGGTAGCGAGCCGACCCGCAGCGTTGCCAAACAGTGCAAGTCCCAAGTGAAAAGTTATCGCGCGGGGGGATAGTATTTTAAATTATTTTCATTTAGTATTTCATTTCAGGACACGAAGAAACATGTGAGTTTTCTCTAACGTTTCATTTTATATTACTTTCGTTGTGGTTACGGCTGAACCATATTAGCACCGATACTTAAAACGATCGCAGCCGCCCTTTCGTGCGAGTAATTTGTCTCAACATTTATAAAAACCAAAAAACACTAATGGGGACGTTTTTCCTTTTTCAAAATTTGTTAACTATGACCAATTTAACACAAATACATGTGAATTTTGACATTTTATTTTCAAAAATTTATTCGATTCGTAATATTCTTAACCCTGCAGATGTTTTTACTGCTCTATTGAGCAGTCATAGCGCTAGGATTTGGTCTAAACTACTCAATTGACCGCTACATTGTATTGAATATTTCACCCACTAAAAATCATCCAATCGCAATAAAACAAAAACCGTTGGAAAGTAAATGATTTAAACTTTACTTTTTATATTTAAAATGTTTTTCTAAAACGTATATTTACATACGAAATCATCGTTTCAGTTTTTGAGTTTTCTAATAGCCAATATCATGCGAATGAAATACGCCAAAATTACTTAATTTCCAGTTTCTATGTCCCTTCCTACAGCCCGCCCAGTATTTTTTCTGAGTTATATCTGTATACATTGATGCATCACAATTTCTACTATCTAAAACTGCCATCCAATCAAAAATCGGTCAAACAGTCCCTAAGAAATGGGGCGTTTTCTAGACGCTTGCAATTAGTTTTCCAACCAATAAACAGCCTTATACACGTGATTACCTGAGTGAGCTTGTTCTACTTATAGAAATATTTTTATATGTCTATATAATAGAGGAAGCTTCAGGCTTGTATTTCATGTAAACTGAATATGTTTTGCTCGAATAGTTTTTTCTCTAGGACCGCGGGAAAACACCGTCCGATCTTTCCCAAGCATCGGCTTTCAAAATTCAAACGTAACCCACGTAACGGACTTTGCACTATTCAAACTATATCGGACGCTGAGCGTTTGCGTGTATTCCAAGCATCAACGAGAGATTTCTATATTTGTCGTCACTTTTATAATTCAAATAATCCTAAGTCAAACACTTTTATGAAAAGATATTTACCAAGTATACAGTTCAGTTCTTTGATTTATTCTCTACTCTTTGTTGTAATCGCATATACTATTTCTCAAGGCCATTTTTTTGTCGGTACGCTATAACTTCCTTAATACATCATCAAATTACATGAATGAGGCATCATTTTAAAGCTTTTCTTAACCACTACACCGGAAAAATATACAAAATACAATTATACGAATAAATACAAAAAAAAAAGAAATAAAGAATCCGAAAGTAACAGTGATGGATGTAAGTTGTAGGGATATTTTCCTGGCGTTGGCAACACTGATGATAACAACACCCAGCTGGAAAGCTGCCGTTACGCCACTACATTGCTATTTTTAATTGATTGTATATTTAGTATCGTATAGTATACGCAATATAGGATTCTAAATATAATATGGTGTATAGGCCTACTTTAATTAAGTAGGATTTAAGTAAGTTAGAATGCGAATGCTTCGCACGGGTCAACTAGTAATATTTCATTTTTGGGCAAAGCGTATATTCTTAAATTACGCTTCAAACTTGGCATAGTTTTGTTGGGAGCCTTGTAGTAGGAACATAAAAACTGCTGTTTTCAAAATAAGACATTTGAAATTGATAAATATTTGTATACAGTTGTATTTAGAACTAAATTACGAATTTTTTTTACTTCTATGAAAAAAATTACAAAAAATGTTTACTACTTTTTATGTAGGCCTAAAGTTGAACTTTTACCTTTCGTAACTGAACATTTTTTGTTTCTTGAGCAAAAGAAACATTGAGTTGTTTCTAATAACTTTGTAAATTTTACATCTATCATTTTTTTACTGGCAAATATAAAGTTTTTGAACCTTTCTCTACAAAAAAGCTATGGAACACTTTTGGATTGGTTTATAATTACTATATTTGGCGAATTTTTGAAAATATCTTGCACACGCACCGAAATGGCTTGACTTCGGAAAAACGTTAGCATACAAGGCACAACAAGGAAAACATCTGAAATGTTCAAATTCCATTCCAAAATAATTTACTAGTTATAATCAGCTGCAACAGTGCCTCAATGATTATTATTTGGTGTGCATTGAACTTAAATAATTACTTGCAAAAAATTGTTTTTGTTTTAAAAACTAAGCACCAAATTTTGTTCTTTCTCAATTAGTAGATGAGTTACTACTCATCTACTAAACTACTGGCTAACCGAGGAAAATCCCTCGTATTATGTTATGTTGCAATAAAGCCTACACCAAAACGTCAGGTTACTCAAATCACTTGCTTGCAATAACACTGTTATTCCTTCAGTTTTATATTAAAACAGGTAAAGCATTAGCGGGGGCTTTCAATTACAGTATATCAAAGTTGTCAGTATTTGATCTTCCCACTTGTTACTCTACATCTAGGTAATTATATAAGGTCAGCTGACTCTATCTGACTATAAACATAGATAAAATATATTCTGCACAGATGTATAACTGAAATAAGAAAAATGTTGCACGTTTCAGTTACGGTATAGGTTATAACCAACCGTCCTGTATTGCCACAGGAAGTAGACATATCAATTCCCCCTCATCCTTACCATTTACTTGGCAACACCTCTTAATTGTAGAAAATTTACTCGTGGGATTAGTGGGGTATGATAATTTACATATTTTGGCGTAGAACTTTTTAGTATTGCCATGAACGTTTTCGGTACATGGTATTTTCTCTGTGGTATAACGAACAACCTACTCTTGATTCAGTACACTGGACATTTTTATAAAAACAAGAACTAGATAACTTAGCTAAACAAATCTTAAATAAGAAAAGAAAATTTGTTTACAATGCTCAACTATTGCGTATCACTTCCTACCAAATATCATTCTAGGAAATGGTTCTAGATATATTTTTGTCCTGATACATAATCTCAACCCCCTTTGCGGCTCTCCTAATAGCTCTGTGTTGTTAAACAATGATGTCCAGTTAGTAGTAAACATTAAAAACATTTCATCTCGATTTGTGCTACATATAGACTTTAGACAAGTCCTATGCCTCAAACAAAGTATAACGACCAAATATTACCGATGAGGGTGATGTATGATTTGGCGGGGTGAGAAGATGAACTCAGGCACTAGAATAGATCAGATTCTCTAGTAGTTTTTCGTGCTACAATAAACGGCTGAGGACATGAATCGCCATCTCTTTTAGTATCCGACAGAGTAGTATAATTTACAAATCTTTTTTGTCTTTTGCTCCATCTTTTGTTGGGGAAATTGGTCTACTCATGAAGGCGCTGAATAGCTGCATCGTTCACAAAATATATTAGTACAATTCGTTTGCACCTCACCCTCACCGCTCGCCAAGCTGAGACCACCATGACCTATCCACTGATTCCTGTGTCTAAGTAACTTCGTACATGCTAGCTGAAGTGAGGGGATACGCCATCGTGCATAAACCATATGCGTTGTCTGGTAACCATCAGGAGCACATCTTCCATGTAATTGTTTAAGTCATGTTCAAGAAAGTGTAAAATAGTTATTGCCGTTTAATTTTGGAGGTAAAAACACAGGACCAATAAATCTATCCCCTACATTAACTGCCCAAACATTAACAGAGAAGTTCTGATGATGCCTTGATTGAAGAATTACATGGGATTCTCTTCTGCCCAGTAGTGTGCGTTATGATAAAATAATACATGTCTATTAAACCCAGTTTCACCAGTAAACAATACAGAAGAAAAAAGGATTAATAAATCTTCACCAAAAGCTCGCCTTTTTACTTTCTCCACTCTATACATAGTATATGGAGAAAGTATTGCTTTCGTCCAAATTTTCAAATTTGAATTTTTAGTGGAATTATCTGTTTTGGTGCTCCCTGAACCCCAAAAAAATGTTTATTGGAATTATCTGTGTTGGTGCTCCCTGAACCCAAAAATATTTTTAGTGGAATTATTTGTTTTGGTGCTCCCTGAACCCAAAAAAAGTGTTTTTTTTGGTGATGTCTGTCCATGTGTCTGTGTGTCTGTTAGAATGTGACATTTGATATGTAGGTGTAGTTCTGGAATATCTCCAGGCGTTTTTTTCATTTTTTCAAATTTTTGATTACTAAGGGGTTTTACCCCTCCTTCCCCAAATGGCCAAAAAACGAGAAAAATCCAAATTGCTCAAAAACGGCTCTAACGATTTTGATAAAATTTGGCTTATTTGTAGCCCTTAATGTACTCTACCATATGCAAAAAAAACGCATCTTTCTAAAAATTCTCGTTTAGGTAATAATAATAACTGATTTTTGGGGGTTTTCGGCCAAATTTTCACAAAACACGTCTATTAGGAATTTATAGATGCACGAAAAAAGGTTTTGAAAATTTTTTAAAAACAACCCAATTTTTTTGCCAAAAAAACCCCAAAAATCAAATATTATTATTATTATTAGCTAAACAAGAATTTTTAGAAAGATACGGGTTTCTGCATATGGTAGGGTACAGGGCTACAAATAAGCCAAATTTTTATCAAAATCGTTAGAGCCGTTTTTTTATAAAAAAATAATAACTGTTTTTTG
Organism: Philaenus spumarius; assembly: GCA_018207615.1. Classification (NCBI taxonomy): domain Eukaryota; kingdom Metazoa; phylum Arthropoda; class Insecta; order Hemiptera; family Aphrophoridae; genus Philaenus; species Philaenus spumarius. The sequence continues at coordinate 137,159 of JAGFPH010001065.1, forward strand.
GGGGTTTTTTGGTCAAAGAGGGGGTTGTTTTTCAAAAATTTTCAAAACCATTTTTCGTGCATCTATATAGGCCTAATTTCAAATTTGTTCGAAATCGATCGAATAGTTTTCGCTCTAGCTTTGTATACATACAGACATACATACAGACATTTTGTAAAAACCACTTTTTTTGACTCCGGGGGTCCCAAAACGGATATTTCTACAAAAATCTCAACATCGATTTTTTTGCGATCACTATACTTTTTCTATACTATAGTATAGTGAGAAAGTAAAAGCAAGAACGGTAATTTAAAAACTTAATGTTGCTCATAAATTTTCTACGTGAGTCAAATAATTTCCTTTTGTTTATAAAACGAACAACAATGAAATTGCATCACAGCTGATTAAAATAAAGTCAAATGATGGCTGACTTTAATGTAAGCTGATATTTATTATCGTAGTAACAACTGAAATGGTATTAATTACCATTATCGAAGCATATTTTCAGTCGCCATTTTGATATGGTTTAGAGCCACATTTAAATTTGTAATGCATTTTAAGAGCAATGGATTTTGTCTTACTTATTAAAACTATTAGAATTTAAAAAAAATTGTTTTAAGCTAAATTTGAATGCTGTAGACAATTACCAAGAGATTATGTTTTTAGTTTTTTGTCGATAACTCAGCTATCTTTTGCCCTACAAAAAAAAAAATAATTTTCTATTGTTAATGAAGTTATTATATGAAATAAAAAATACAATAATGAAATCTCAATCTTCAACTGAATGAAACATTTTTGGGGAGCAATTTCGGTAGGGGATTATTTAACCCTTTTGGACACTAGTACGAGGCACAATATCGGTGGTGCACCATCATAAGTGGGGCAAAATGGCGAATAACCCATTAGTGTTTACATCTGACAGATTATGGTTTAGATAAATATCTTGAATGTAGATTTACGAGTGTTTAACATTATGGTACGGTTATTAAGTTCAGTTGTTCCTTTAAGTTATAGGTTAATAGTGATGTACCCAGTCAGCTGTCAAAGTAACTGCAACTAAATGTGTACGTAACCTGCATTAATAATATTAACTGAAACGTCTGAAGCTAAATAGTATTAACAAGTAATGAGCCTACACCAGGGGTTTACTGGTGCCGGAACGCCATTCCGGCCCTGCTTTTTCTTAATTTTGTTTACGTTTTGTTTAACGTTGCGCTGGACCATCCACTCCTCTCAATTACACTAATTCAACACTCGGTTCAGAATTTTACGTCCGCCAATCGCCTGTTTTCGGTAGGATGGTAAGATGAACAGTAAACATAGCTTTTATGAATGACAAATCCAGGTACTTAATATTTTACGGAGGCCACTAATTTTAAACGTTGCTAGGTTAGGTATTGTTTTAGTAAACAACAGAAATGCAAGAATAATAAAAAAAATAGCCTTAAGTTCTAACCTATAGTATTTAGTCACAGTATGTTTAGTTGCTAGGTTATTACTAAAAATACTATTTTTTTTTAAACAACTAAAAATAGTGGCCTCCGTATAATACGTAAGTACCCAAATTCAATATGGTGGAGGTGTAGCAGAGCCTCAATGCAACGTTGTATTTGTTTTACAACTTCAAAAGAAATACAAAGAAAGCTGACCCTGTATGTCGATGAGCTCAAAAGTATGCCCGATGCAACCACTTAGACCCTGGTTGACCCTAGTTGTTGAAGTCTCACATGATACAAGGACAGTACATAGTAAATGTCACTGTCAGACATATCGCACATCTGGAATGTCCATCCATACGTTAAATGAAAGGAGCCTTGTTCCTATAATGACCAAAACATGTACACGACGCGAGATGTATTTTGCAGATGTAGCTTTATGTCGCCATTGCAACTACGAACAGCTGATCAGATTATCCCTTCAAATGTACTTCAATAGGGTGTGAAGAACTTAATAACTATGGGTGGTTATTAAACATTTCTTATTGTAAAAATAAGAATGATCATGGTTTGTCGAAGTTTTAAAGGGACAGTTTGAATTGGCTTTATTTTGATGATTAAACGGGGTCAAGTAAACTGCCCCGATATTTTAGGTACGTTTGAAATTATGAAACTGCCCCGTCCATTAAAGAGGATCAAGAAGGGTCGCCTCGCTAAACCAGAAATGCTGAAATTTTCCCAACTTTCTACCTGACACAGGTACGGGATATTTCCCTCCGAATAGTTTCATAGCCCCTTGCTAGCATACCAACTGATTTGAACGCATCCCAATAAATATTAGGTTGGTTTGGTTTTAGAAGACTGCAGTCACTGACAGGACGCAGTTTGTGGCATTGTGGAATTGTGGATTAAATTTTGTGTTTTAGTGTTGTTATACAGTTTAGTGTATTCAAGTTTGTGATAAGTGGTTTAGATTACCGTAACAAAGTTTGTAGAAAACAGGGTGGCAAAGAAAAAAAAATTAGTGGTAGAGTGACAGATTAGATGACATAAAAAAATAATGACCCATGTGCTTGGTAAAGACTGTGAGTGCGTCTTACTATTCGGATAGAATTCGGAGGGAAATATCCCGTACCTGTGTCAGGTAGAAAGTTGGGGCAATTTCAGCATTTCTGGTCTGGCGAGGTGACCCTTATTGATATTCTTTAATGAGCGGGTCAGTTTCATCGTTTCAAAAGTACCTAAAATATCGGGGCAGTTTCACTACGCCCGATTAAACTTGCAGATTGTCTCGGGCAAGTTAAGCGTTTTAGTTAGAATTTAATTGATAAGTTTAGTAATATAATTTGCAGATTTATAATCCATGATAACTTTTGTTGTTATGTATGTTTTTACATTTAATATTATTAAAAAGAATTATAAAGGAAAATGCAAAGACCCGGGAATAATTTTCTAAATGGTTTCTTAACAGACATCGTTGGTTGTGGTTCGGATTCAACGTAAAACTGTAGGTCCCGTCTTCATTAGCCTTGAGTGCAAAACAGCAAGACGTAAAACCAAAAAAGAGAAAAAAAAGGAAAATGCAAAAGTAACCGAATAAACAAATTATCCTCATACGGTGCCCTAGTTACCCAAATACATTGCTGGTTGCTAACTCGCCATCTTGCAGTCTGTATAGGCCTACCTATTGTTTTCCGTATTAAAAAGAATAATGTTATTGTAAGAAAACAGCAATAAATGCGGTTATACTGGTAGGCACTTTTTTTATAAATCTATTCATTTCTAACATCTCTTCCGCTTACTGGTTCTGTTTCTCTTCTTCTGTTTAGCCATGGTAATGTACAAAAGACTTTCAGACACAATATTTGTCATTGTTCAGTCACTGTCATAATTGCGCACAGTAAACACAATGTTCAAGATCTTTATCAACTACCAATATAGTCGGTTTTTAGTGAAATATCTAAAGTCAAAACACAAACACCTAATTAATTAGCAAACACAAGCATAAAGATAGAGTAAAATACTTTATTTAAGCAACCCATTTCAACGAAATGTCGTCATCTTCAGTAATGTTCAATAATCAAACTATAGCTCAACGTTGAAACGAATTGTGTTCAAGTTTTATTCTATCAAATATACCATCTCACAAGATAATGCACAATATGTATTTACAAAACTATAAAAGCATCGGCACAGAATATATACAGATATATATCAGTGGTTTAGGCTATGACATTAAGGTTACGTAAACATAACAAGAAAGACGGGATCAGAAACAATATATTGTATCAATAAACAATTATAAAATTACATATAACCAATTGTTTTGCCAACAACCAAGATTGTGTAAGAAGAAAACATCAACTCTTAAATTGTAAGAAGCCCACAACTTATTTGCTACAATTTTTGTAGGCCTAGTCGTAAATCCAAGTAATTACTTCTTTTACTAACCACATTCCCCTAATAATATTATTTAATTTAATGATTTACGATGCTTAGAATGTTTTAGTCTCATTTTCTTCTCGGGATTTACAACTTCCTCTTTTCTCTTTCCTCGACCTCTCCTCTCGTTTTGATTTATTTTTTTCTCACAATAATTTGTATTACAAAATGTGATTTTTGTTTTGGGGCTCTTTTCAATAACTCTACATTGGAAAGTTAACAAAACTCCACATTAAAAATAATCTAACATTTAATCAAATACAGTAAAACAAACTAAATTAAAATGATTAGATTATAGATAGCTATTTTTGCCGATTCAATTATTTTTTTTTACATTCTTTCAAGTAAAATAAAAATGTAGGCCTATGCTTGTTCAAGTACGGTATTATATGTATTAAACAAATTGTTTTTATGCTTATTTTGAACTCGCATTCATTAAAACCCCGAATTTAAGATGGTTTGGATGTTTTATTATAAATGTATGAAATGGATTTTAAAATAAAAAACATGTAAGCTATCAAGGTGCTTTCAACGAATTTCATAAAGATTTTACAACAAACCACTAAACGTGTAGGCCTAAGCACAGAGAAAAGATTTCATGTCCAGAGATTCTGTGCATAAAAGGTACTGTGCGCTTAATTGTATTAACATTTGGTCTTTCTTTCAAACGACAACTCATTCATTTCGATATCTTAAAAATTGAGAAATTTACAAGCGGAATACGATTTTCAAAAAGTGACTAATATAGCTTTGGGCGAGAATCTTCTTTCTCTACAAATTCATAAAAAAGATAAAATTATGTATAAAAATAATCAAAGTTTTTCTTTGTCAGAGAAAATGTTTATTTCGATAAAAGTATTTGCAAAAAACCTACAATAAATCCATTCATTTGTTCTTTTATGATGTCTGGATCGCACCAGAAAAATTTGAGTTTGAAAAATATGGTTTAACAAAACAATGTGAATATGAAAGGTAGGTTTGTAATTTATTGTATATCATCGCATTATAAAATCATAAATTAAGATAAAATGTTTAGGCTAAAGGACCAAAACACGTAATTTCTAAAAACAATGTAATTTTATAAAGGAAATCTTTCTCCTACTTTTAAAAATTTATTTCTAGAATAAATTTCCAAACTTAGTAAATAGTATATAAAAACTAAATAATTAACAATGGAGGAGTGCGACAAATGAAAGTTCATAAATCTTTAAGCAAATTACAGAAGGAAACAATAATAGGCTTAGTATTGCTTTTATACCAATCATAAGCCTCATAGTTGTTATTATATTTTACCTAGATTTTGCCCAAATTAGTTTCATGGCTGGAGCAATTTGCTACTTTTTGTTTTAAAATTTTCGTAATAGTCCAAATTATTTTTTTATGGAAACAAATTTGAAAGGTGCTCAGAAAATTTTCAAATTCGAGAAAAATACAACATCCTTTTTTCTTTAGGATGTTTGTATGAACTCAAGACCATATCTCACGAAAACAGCTGTTCAGGTAAAAAGCTTAGCAACACATGTTTGTTTACATTAATTAACATAGCAACTTTACTTAACAAATTTCTAATCAGTTTTGTATTATTCAAAATCAACCAGCTATTTTAGGTTAAATTGACAAACTAAAAGCAAACACAAACAAAAATCAACAAAAACTGGTTTCTGTATTGTAATTCAATTAAAACATCAAATATTACATATTATAAATAATTCGACCACGCAGCTGAACCGCTGACGTGAGTTGAGCAAATTTCCAAAATTAAGTTTATAGTCCTATGTTTTAGGGTTTCAACCAACAATTTGGGAAATAGGTCTATTCACGACGGTGCTGAATAGCTGCAAAATGGTTCGCACGCCATTCCGCATATTGGTAGTATCTTCAACACACAAAGCATTGCGTGCTTCGCACGCCAACCCTCGTATCGAGAGTTTCTTCAACACACAACGAATTGCGTGCTTCGCACACCAACCCCCGTATTGGGAATATCTTCAATATACAATGCATTGCATGCTTCGCACGCCAACCCCACGGTAGAATCTATCACTGGCTTTAAACCGGGTGCTTCTATAGTATTTACGTTTTGATCGGGGAACCAAGCGGAGTGTAGGAGTTTTGCCTACGGGTATCAGGTAGAAAGGGTCCCCATCCGCGAATTTCTCATACTGCGGAGTTTTGCCTACGGTTGGGGGTGGGCGCGAGAGGGGGAGGGGGAGAGAGAGAGATTCCTGTAGAGAAGAGAGACAAAGAGACTCTTCTAGCGATTATAAAAGAAAGAATTCTGCCAGGTACAAAAATTATCAGTTTACAGGTACTGTATTATCACTTTATATAATTAGAATAGAAAAAAAACTAGAGGACTTACTTAAACTGTTTAGTCACAGTATTTT
>JAGFPH010001065.1:143412-160231 GCA_018207615.1 Philaenus spumarius
CAGTATGATTATAATATTTGTATAATTATAATATTTCGTCGTATTATAATTACGAGAAAGGTGGATGCTCTTTAATAATCACTACAAGAAACGGTGTCTCTCTCCCTCCCTCACACTCTCTTTCTCCCGCCCCCACCGTAGGCAAATCTCCGCACCAAGAGGTTGCCGACGGCATCCCCCCCATCTACCTGACACCCGTAGGCAAAACTCCGGTTCCCAACCAAGCGAGCTATAGGGTCGCGTAAAAAAGCAAAATGTGCAGAATAACATCCTACATTTATATTTGTAGAAAAAAACCCAAAACAAATTCATTCTCGTAGGAATAATCTCAAAAAATAGTTACTTCCTGTCAAAAAACGTGCTTCCGGTTGTTGGATTTTTTTTTGCTAACGAACTCGTCCGAGCGACGTAGACAACCAACATGTGTACCAAATTTGAACCAAATCGGACTTAAAATGCGGCCACATATGTATTTAATATAATATATGCAAATCGGTGCTCATTTGCTACTCCCGACCTTGGGTCTTACCATAAGGGCCACTGCAATAGCTCATTTTTCCTATGGAAATTCGCTAATAAAACAACTGATTTGGACATAACAAAAAAACTGAACATAATATTCTATGTTAGGCCTACAATGAACCAAAAGACCATTATTTGCAACCAATTTGGCTAATTTAGAATCAGGAACTATTCTTCACAACTATCAGTTTTTTTTAGATTAGGTAAAAACAAACAAAAGGTTCATAAGTAAAACGATTAGATATAAATGTCTTAACATATGGATATGTAGTTAATGTAAATATCACCTGTTCCCGTTCGGAAAACATCAGCATTGTTGTTCACGCAACAGGCAACAAAACAAAAAAAGCATTTCTTTGTTTTTGACTATTTATATGAAATGCTGACTTAATTCAATTATTACTTAAATTTTAGAACAAAACCGCATGGTTCCAAGTCGGTCACATTCCATACACATCACACATTTTGAGCATTTCAGCGGTGTAACTCATTACCAGGAATATTTAGACGTTACAATTACTAGGCTAAGGGGTTGAAATGAGGTTGTTACCCCTATACAATAAATATAAACTAAACAAACATCCAACAAAGTAGAAAGCTTAAATTATGTAATATTATTTTTAAGCGATATAAAAAACCATTTGAAATTTGATTACTTAAATAAAATGACTGAAATAGAATAACTACCCTAAAAATTCAATAATAATCGGTAGATTTACTATTTCTATATTGTCAAAAACTATTAAACTAATTTCACTAAAAATTTCACAATGTCCATATATAAGTACCTGAATTGTTTAGAGAATATGGTCACTACAATCAAAGAGATTAAAATTGGGTATACTATAAAAATAATTGCACTAAGCATTAACTTCCTACAAACTATAAATCTAAATTTGTGTAATATTCCTAAGTGACATAAAAACCATTTTCAATTCAATTACTTAAGTCAAAGTAATAAAATGGTATAACTACCCTTAAAATTAAATCAAGTAATAGCGGAGCATTGGCGGGTCCACTAGTTGTCGTTATACCTAACCTCAGAATAAAAAATAACGTTTTAAATAAATTATTAAAAATGTATAAACAAATGTTTTCAATTCTAAATTGTTGAGCGCTTAGAAAACATTTATTCTAATTTAAAAAGCGTCCAACCTTGTATAGCAAATTGCAAACATAATAGAATTTCATAAATGAGAAAAAGGCTTGTTTGTGATAAGACATGGGGGCGGTGTTGGCCGTAAAAGGCATTCACAGCCACAGAAACAGCCCACACTCCCTCTCTTGGACTCGCCCAGTTGTGCGCATGCGTAGAACAACCTTCCAGTCTTCACAGCGCCGCGCAGCCATTAGCTTTCAGTCAGTTGTGCGAGAAGTGTTGAGGAGAACTGATTGAAGTTTTTATTTTAGTATAAACAGTTCTGGATTAAATTTCAGGTATACAACAACGAAAAAGGTGTTAGTTTCTCGCGATCAGCTGTTTTTACAGTATTGTTTTGTTTTAGTTCAAAATCGTAGTTTATAAAAATCAAATTTTATAAAATGAGTGATAATACGACAATCAACACTCAAAGCATAGCGGACTATTTAGCTCAGCTTTTAAAAGATAGAAAACAAGTGACAGCGTTTCCGAATGTGTTTATGCACGTAGAACGTCTCATCGATGAAGGTAATTGAGACATTTTTTGTGTTTTGTTAAATTTTCTAAGTTAAGAATGTGAGTCAAGTTTAGTTGGCAGAGAATACGACGGGTTACAACATGGTGTTTGGATATTTTGTGTCTATTTTAAAGTTTAGTCGGGTCTGCTGATTCATTCTTGGTGTGTTGCTGTTTTAATAACACTTTAAAGTAAACTGTACAATATACGCAGGGCAACAAAAGATAACGCCTTAGGCCGAGGTTACATAAGTGAACAGCATGCCGCGCTATTCACCAACAGGTTATCAACAGAACTAGGTTATAATATTACTGCCGAAACACTGTTTTTGTCAACGTTCAAGATCTGTTGAATGTCTGCTGTAAATTATACAGGCAATTTCATTTAATTTTAGACTGACGAGGAATTTTTATTTATAGGTCATTGTACAGGACTATTGTTAACTTACTGATTTTTACTTTCATTATTGCACTAACTCGACCTTGTGCGTTTGAAGGTTATGTCGGCACAATTATTGTGAATAAACTTTAATTCTGGCGTTTGTAAATGAATACCAGTATGTCTTTATGCCGACTCTGTTTAAGCTTATTTCATAAAAATGTACTGTTACTTGAAGTTTTGCAAGCATGTTTAAATTAGCCTCTAAATAATCGTGTCTTTCTACTTTGAATGTTAAGTATGATTACAGCAAAATACAGCCGAGGGTCGTATAGTAAATTTACGCCGATTATTGTTTCTGTTGCTTAATGTTTAATTAGGCCTAAATAATTGTTGTTTATACAAACGCCTTGAAATTTATTAAACTAATAAAATAAATTTAGTTTTGTATAACTAGACCCATTTGAACATTTACCTTTACTACCCATAAATTTACCTTAAAACGTTCCCTTTAATTTAAGAAACTTGTTTTTGTAGCTTAAAGCGAGATATTTGAACATTAATGATTAGAAAGTTGTACATTTTTAGCTCAATTTATACTGTTATGCAAGTGCAAAGACCAAGAAATAGTAGTTAATTTACATAATATGAAATTTTCGTTGACGCCTTTTCTGTTTACTACAAAAATACTAATAATATTCATCATCAACATTCATAAAAATATCTTACTTTCGGGTTGTGAAAGGTTTAGAAAATCTAAACCGTTTGCTGTAGGCCTACACTATAAATCGTAGTTTACATCTCGATTCCAGATAATTAAGTTTTGTCAGTTAGACAATAGTTCAAATAAAATTTTCAATCCTTATTATTGATAGAATATTAGTGAAAATGGTTTTAGGTTTGAGTTAAAAACCATATAAAATGTAATGGATATAATGCAGTTTACATTAATTTGTTGTTGAATGTCCAAGCTAAAGGACGTTGAAGCTCCAAAAGATATATTTTACTGATCGGACTCTTCAAAAATCGAAAAGGAGCAAAAAAAATGAGTGTGTTGGGATCGGCAGAACAATGTAATAAAGTTTGTCTGACGGGGCGCAGGACCGGTTTCAAGGATGGGCAGGTTGTACGTGTGCTTGTTGATAAATTACTGTATTCCCAGCCTCTTGTAGAGTTACTTCATTAGGAAATAACAATCGCTTACTGTTAGCTGGGCTTATAATCTAGAAGAAATGTTTCTTGGTGGATAATTTTCTTTTAAAAATATCAGCCGAGGGTCGTATAGTAAATTTTCGCCCTTTGAACTATTGACGTAAATTTACTATAGCGACCCTCGGCTGATACTTTTGCAGACGACGACCTTGTTTTACATTCTACTGTTAAATGTTGAATACAGATAAAAAATACGGTGAAGACTATAATTTAGAACTTCAGGCTAGGTATTTTTTTTTATTCTTGCATTTCTGTTGGCATAGAGTCCTGTAGTAAATTTACGCCGTTCAAAGAAACCATGTCATTATTATATTTTGCAAATAAGATAAGAGAAAAATATTTAGTGCAGGCTGATTATAATAAGTAGACTATCCATCTAATATGATGTTGAATTTAATTGAATAATCAATATGAAAATACTGTAGGCTAAGTTATATTGAAGGATGGGCCTACAAAGGATTTTGAGTTGAGATTTACTTCTCAGTTTTGAAGAGTCATCAGATAATACGTTTCTGTCTCATTTTATTTTATGATATTAAGGCTCGGCTCCCTACAATCAAAACAGCGAAGTTGGCAACCAATTTCAATGTTAAATAACCAAAACATACCTTCACTATTATGCATATTTTTGAGTTGTTTTTGTCAAAAAACGAAAGCTGTATTTTTTGTCTTAAAGTAAAATAGATTGTGGGTGTTGATTGCTAAGGTTTTTTGCAATATCTCTTTTTGCAACTGAGTAAAAAATTAATAAAGTTTATTATTTTTTACTATTTATATCATACGTTTATGTAAACAATAAAGCGGTTTTTGAAAATGTATTTAGCAATCATCATCATATTATGATAGTACTTCAAAATGAAACAAAATTTTTTAATTTATTCCACGAATTAACAGAAAAAAATGACTTATTCTGTAGCATTGCTCTTATGGGAATCAGAATCAATATGGCGGACAGGATAGCTCCCCCTTAAAAGGGTTTTGCAGTGAAACTGTTCAAAATTTTATAATAAACCATGTAAGCCTACAAAAATCGTAATCAGGAGGTACAAAACTACAAATACTTATTTAGTACATAGTATGTTTATCTTTGTTTTTATTGTTAAAAGTCTTTTAATTAAACAAAAATCTAAGTATTTGAAAAAAATCTTAAGCTTAGCAGATTGTATTTTTGTTATTTGTGTATTAAAATAGGCTAATAATGTACTTTTAATGATTTTTAATCTTTAGTTTACATATAACATTCCATGAAAATACTAAATTTCTTTCGTTAGTCAGTAATTAAATAAATTGTATGTCAAATAAATATTCTGTGTACTTAAAACGGTACCAAAATAACTTTGAAGAATGCAAAAGTAGTACCGGTATAACACGATTTTATATATACACGATTTTATACACACGATTTTCGTTTAAAATGTGTCTGGTTGTGCCATTAAATAAAACTATTAAAACAATATGCGGGTGCTGGATTTCGTTAAAAATTTCCCCACAGCTTAAATCTAACCTCGTAGAAAACCCTCCTGTTTATAATATGTATTATTAGGCCTACGTTGTTTATTGAACATGGTTCGAAAACAAAATCCCAGCAGAATGAAATATATACTTACGGAAGACGTCATTATAAGAACAATTTACTTACTTTACACTTGCTATTGTATGTGGTAGACTATACTTAATTTCATAATAGGGTTTAGTAGAAATAGTTTACAATCCAGGATAACTTGTCTGATTTGTATCCCTTTAGTTAAGGCTAAACATCCCTGAAAAAGTTGTGTTTTTGGCCCGATAGATGGCAGCACCTTTGCGGCAATTTTGTACTACGAATAATTTCCGTAATTATTATCCGATTTTTGTTTTGTAAGTTATTTTGTAAATGATATGAATAAAACATTCACGCTATTGTGATGATTTTTTTTAAAATTTATTTATAAAAAAGTTTTATACAGATTTTTTTTTTGCTGTAATATTTTGTTTAAATCGCAGGTAGTCATTTTGTAAATACAAATTTTAAAAGAATTTTGCCGTTTTCAGATATTAAATCGGTCAAATGGTCGTATCGGAATCGTTTTTTAAAGATATTATCATTATTATCATATCATATTATCATTATCATATTATCATATGGTTGGAAAGGTAATTAAATTTACTACAATCCTGTGCAAAGGTAATTCAGGTACCATCCCCGGAACAAAGAACAAAACTGATAGAAATCTCCTGATAAATGTTTTTTGTATTATCAATGTAAGGTAATTACGCAATTTCTCCCATTCATAAACCCAAGTGCAATTTGTGAGCTATATCATTCGAAAGACAATTAAATTTACTATAATCCTGTGCAAAGATATATTTGGAACAATTTCCGTAACAAGGAACAAAATGCATAGGAATCTCTCATTATATAATACTAGGTATTCCCTGATAAGAAAATTCGGCTATAGTAATGCGGCAGTGCTGCTTACGGGTTTTATTATACATTCCCTCTTTACGAAGCGTTTATCAGGGTGTTATTTAAACAAGAATCTTATCCAGAAGAACCAAATTATGTTTATATAATACTGTACTAATACTAACATCCGAGATTTAGCAGCGAGCAGAGCTAGAGGCAGTCTGCGCTTCTTCCTCTTCGTTGAAAGCCGAAGTTGCTTTTTAGATGTTGTTGTTCCTCGGCGATCCAATGAGATGAAATAACGTTCTCAATAACAATAATTACAAGACGACGCAATAGTACAACAAAGAAGAATCGCGGGAGAGCTCATGGATTGAAAAGCGTGGGAAACCGTCATCCAACTGTATACAAGCAACATCTTGTGTGTATACCCAACACGCGTGGTGGGGGTAAAGGTGGCGCGAGTGCGTCACAGCAGCACTGCACCTGCTTCGTGTCACTCTCGTGTTTGTTCTCATTACTGTAAATGTATAAACAACGATACCGACTAAACCAGCCAAGCGATTTTAAAAATTAAAAGTGTAAAATTAATTAAAAATTATTGTCTTCAAAATGACTACCTGCGATTTGCATTTTTCGTTGTGTAACACAATTATTTTATTATTATTTTTTAAACCAGCAACTTAATTAAAATTTAGCTTCATTGGCGTGAATTCTAATCTTATTCCGTTCACAAATCAGTTTTGCAAATGAACATCGGACGAAAATTCCACCAATAAACACCAATACAAAATGACTCCATTTTGGTGCTGCGCCGTGGTGGCAGAATTTGGAACTAATCCTGGGATGTTTAGCCTTAAGCTTTGGAATCCTCTAGGTTGGACTGGTTATATCAGAGTTCTCGAAGATATTTGTAAAGTAGGCCTATGGAATGTTGTTATTTTTTTGTAATCTAGTTTGTGATTATTTTTTAAAAGACTAACAAGTTTTGTGGCCATCAATGCTCGTTTAGAATTAACTTTGATTGCAATCATTATTGTTTTAAACTTTAAAGGCCTTTACTAAGTTTTAGATGTTATTATTTACAGTCTTAGTACGTGTGTAGGCAAAGTACCTTTTTCTGTTGAAGAATTTGGTTCAAACGTTGATACAGATCTGTAATTTTCGTGAAGGCTTAAACATTACTGCCAGATTACATTATGCGTTTTTTTTTTTTTACTTTTAGGTATCGTGATTTACAAACAGACGCAGTTCAAGTCCCAAGCTTGTTTTTTTTTCTGAATTCAGAATGTTTTTTTTTAATTCAGAATTAAAACGTCCATATTTATTAAAATCTTGTCGAATTTGTTGATGATCAGTTTGCTTTACATATTACGTATTTCTCAAAGATTCAAATTAAGAATGAGGGGTACGTAAATTATTTATTATAATAAGGTATAAACGAGTTAAGCAATAGCCTACAACTGTTTACGTTATTATTATTATAGGTTATTTTTATTAAAAATCTCTTGTTTGATGCGAAGTAGATGAAACGTGTTGATAAATTGAGGTGAGTTGTCGTTTAAAAATTAGGCGGATGTTTTTTAATCTTATTTTTCTGTCTTTGAGTTTCAATAATCTTTGTTCAGATTGAAGATGACGTCTGACCCTTTGAAACGCGCTTGATTAGTGATAATTATTAAACGAGCACTTGTGAGAATTTGCGTATTTTTTAAAGAACGATTTTGCAGTCAGCCTATTTATAACAGTAGTTACCATTTATGACTGAAAATACGGAAGTTAAAGCCAATAAACTTAATCGTAACAATTAGTTTTTCAATGTCATTGTTGTTTAAAAGCCGCACTAACCATAGGCCTTAATAACTTTTTTTATGAATAGTAGCCTACATATTGTTAATACTGTCCAAAGCAATGTACTCTACTGAAGTATGTTAAATTAGTGTACTTCTGGTCTATTATTGTAACATTGAATCTCACTAACCATGGTCACGTAATTATATTACGCACGGTTAATTATTCTATAAAATAGGCTATGTAATAAAGTTACCACAGCATAACTAGAAATTGTGCTTTTTTAGTTGCACTTTTAATTTTCTTTTTATAATTTTCAGTGCTGTATGAATTTTATTCTCTGCATGTGTTTAAATATATTTTGGTTTAATGTTGGCGTACATTGCAAAAAAAAAACTATACTTTAAGATATCTTTTGTGATCATATCTATTTATTACTAATATTATTATTTTTTAAAGTTTCTGTAATGTTTGCTAATAAACAATCAGATGTAATTTTGTAATCCGACTTGTAACTGAAGCACATTTTCACACGCGTGCATGAAATCACATCCTAATACACATAAATAAAACAAGGTAGGCTAATTGATGAAAATACATCTTTTATCTACTACAATTTGTTTCCCAATATTAAACAAAAACCACCCCCTCTAGGTGTTGGCTTGCCTTCGTAGTTCAAATTATAAAATTAAAAATTTTAAATTACCAAGCCTACATTTTTTCTAAAAAATGAAAATAATTATATTGTTTTAAAAATAATAATCAAATTCGCGAATGCTGTAAAAATGTTAAAAGTTAACAATTTCACACAATTCCTATCTGAACCTTTGGCACATTTCATTAAATTTTAAAGGCAATTTGATTTAGAAATGGTTTCACAACCGAAACCGCCTGATGTTACAAAGGTGGATAACGCTGCGACAAAATGAAAATCCGTGTTATTTTATCATAATTTACATAATGAAACTATTATCATCATTTACAAAAAAAAAAATAAAAATTGAAAATACGGACTGGAAGCTTTATATTTGGAGGAAATTTAAGTAGAAACACTTAATGATTGTTTTTGTTTTAACATTTGAACAGATGTTTGACAAATGTAGGCCTATCTATTAATACTTAAAATTAAAGTTGAACGACCTTTCCTACTGTTTGTTAAAATATTATGTCTGCTTCCATTCTTTTAAAATTCCACGAGTTTTGCTTAATTTTAATACGATATTTTTACCGGATGCTTTGTTTTGAAACCTACAACTTTCAATCTTTCAGAAAGAGTTAATTAGAGAAATTGGTTGTCCTTTTCCAATAAAAAAAGGTGCAGTGGGGCTTAAGAAGTGTAATGTTTTTACCTCAATGTGAAATATAAACACAAAAATATCTTATTACCCAGATAAAGAAAACGACAGCACCGGTATAGGCTTACACTTAAGGCGATTATACAATAAAGGAAGTGGTGGTGATTTCGTAACAAGCTGATTACGGGTAATGGTACAGAACATATGGTCGCGTCTCGTTTAAACGTTATGAAACCCAAACAAAGGCAAAATGTCAATGAAATAATCAATGTTATTGGTTAATTAGGATATCTCTAAGCCGTTTGAGTTAGGTCGTTTGAAAATCAAGAAAGATTTCTAAATCGCCCTGGGATTTGTCATTTTTCTCACCTAAATGCTAATGTATGGTTTATTTTAAAGAATTCATAGGTGCGTAAGTCGTTTTAACTTGAAATTATTGTTTACAATTTTTATTACCAAACTATTTGTGAAAAAAGACATCATATTGTATATTTCAAGGTAAACAGTATTCGAATATTTCTTTTTTTTTTATTACCACTGCGCATATTTCTTAAAGCGCAATCCCATTAATATTACAGACATAATTTTAAAAGGGAAATAATTCACTATTTCCCTTTTAAAATTAAATTTAATTTATCAATGGTATAGGCCTTTTATTTTTGTTTGGTTTCACGTTAAAACCATATTTTGTTTATCTTAATGACTTTTATGATTAAGTTGGTAATATAAATAATTTTGAAAAGGGAAAATTGTATCGCATGTTTTAAAATTGACGCTGTCATATTCAAAAACATTGCATTTCGTAGCTTTATTAAAATTGAAAGCAGAGGAAATGCATAAGAATATAAAAACAATCATAAAACGGTATTAAAAACAAGAATCAAAGCATTCTTCCCGTCACTTGTTGTTAAAGAGCGAAGTGAACGCTTATTACGTTTATTACCGATCGTGATTTCATTATTAATAAATCAATAAAACAAAACATAAATACTCGCAGAAGTATCTCATTCTAATTAGGTTGTCAGCTTTATATTCGCATGCAATTATCTCGGTTTTTTCATTAATGTTATGCAATACAACAATGATCTCAAAGCATGCGTAAAACGTGTCTTATTCCCCCTCTACTCCTTTCTACCGGTCTTTCTGATATTATTTATTTCCTTTATATGTTGAAATGTCTTGTTCACGTGAATGGAATGGTAATGGAATTCAATAAAGTGTGATTGAATAAAATTAGTATCCCTACATTGAAATACACTTGTTACTGAATCTCTATAAACATGGATATGTTTTATCCCTTGGCTTCAGGAGAAAATTTCGTAGCAGTCGATGCAACGGATCATAAAACACCTTTACGGCATTTTAAATAAACGGTACCAGGAACTGGCACAGGTAGGAGATTAACTAATAAATATTATTATTACTAGCTAGGGAGAAAATTATTCGATCGATTTCGACCAAATTTGAACAAAACACGTATATTAGGCCTGTATAGATGCACGAAAAAAGGTTTTGAACATTTTGAAAAACAACCCCCAAAAAACAGTTATTATTGTTAGCTAAACAAGAATTTTTAGAAAGATACGGTTTTCTGCATATGGTAGGGTACATTAAGAGCTACAAATAAGCCAAATTTGATCAAAATCGTTAATGCCATTTTTTATAAAAAAATTATAACAGATTTTTTTGGCCAAAAAGGGGGTTGTTTTTCAAAACTTTTCAAACCCCTTTTTCGTCCATCTATGTAGGCCTAATTTACATGTTTCGTGCAAATTTGTTCGAAATCGATCGAATAGTTTTCGCTCTAGCTTTGTACACATACAGACATAGGCTACATACATACAGACAGACAGACATTTTGTAAAAACCACTTTTTTGGACTCAGGGGGTCCCAAAACGGATATATCCACAAAAATCTTGACATCGATTTTTTTTGCGATCATTATACTTTCTCTATACTATAGTATAGTGAGAAAGTAAAATCATACAATTTTTTGGCGTTCCCGCATAAAGGCAATTGTCTATTGAAAAAATATAAACGGTTGTTTACTGTACAGCAAATATATAGGTGATTGTCAACTATATTGGAAAAAACATAGGCGATTGTCTACTATACTCAAAATATATAGGCGATTCTTAACTATACTTGAAAAATGTGGGCGATTGTCTACTATATTGAACAAACATAGGTGGTTATATGCTATATTGAAAAAATAAAGGCGATTGTTTAGTACATTGAAAAAATATAGGCGATTGTCTACTATATTGAAAAAATATAGGCGATTGTCAACTATATTGGAAAAATATAGGCGATTGTTTAGTTAGTATATTGAAAAAATATAGGCTAGGCTATCTTCTACCATACTGAAAATATATGGACGACTGTTTACTACAGATCTACCAAACAAAATATAGGTGATTCTTTACTAGAAATATTTTTTCTTGTGAATTTTTGACAAATGTTGCCTTAAAGATGATTAGTATTCAGAATATAAATTTCATGTTTTGACAAAAGTATACAAAATTGTTTATATTTTGAGTACGCATGAGTACATGTCTATTGTACAAACACATTTTTATGCTTTGTTTTAACATAATAATTCCTCTAGGTAGTTCGAAAAAAGATTCATACATATTTTGTATGTTTATTTTGATGTCCTCAATTACTTTTTGAAGGTTAGAATGTATACACTTCTTGAATATAAAATAAAAATTGAATTTTTTAATATAATTTAAAAAAAATAATAATAATAACACAAATTCTGACAAAATACGTTTATTGGTCGGACACATTTCAATAGCAAAGTCTTGATTTTCAAGGAAATAAAGCCTGCAACCAATTGGTTTTGATTATTTGTATTAGTAATATTCGTTTTAAAGAAATAGAACACGGTAGGAAATGAAAGTAGGTCAATAAAACAATGTTTGTACCGTGCCTGCCATAACACATTACAATCTATCACCCAGGCAAAGCTCATTTAGTAGTATTGTTATGCTAAACTAGAGTAAAAATAAATAACTTTCTCTGGACGGGATGATGAGATGTGGGACTTGTCTGTCCCTCTTTGCCTTGACTTGTCTTGAACCTGTTTGAAACGGATTCCTGGCCTAAGCCTCGGAGCTATCAGCAGCTTGGCTTAGTCAAAAGTTAATACAGTATTTTGGTGGAACGCAGCATCAAAGGAAATTCGTTCATCCAAGTATTTATATACTTTGTGAGAAACAAGTTTTGGGTTGGCTTCTGAGTGTAATTTTTCATTTTCGGGAAAGTCGAACCGGCCTTAACCCTTTCTATATTAGTTCGCTATGTACGTCCACGCTGTCTTATACGGTGTTATAAACGTACGTTATACGTCTGTTGCTTGTTTACTTAAGTATACTGTAATAAAATTTGCAAAACATCCAAAGCTGAAGGCCGTGTCATATCTTGTCAATTTGGTTACAAGCCAACCACTGTTTGCTTTACTTCCTCCATCCTACCTTCTTTTACTAACATATAGATATTTTAAAACTAATACGTTTAAAAAGTTAAGCCTCCGTCTTCTCGGAAAGGTGTTTTGTGTCAAATTGTCGTATATAGTGTAACGTATGAAATTAACACTGTAGTCTTTTTAGGAAATTAAAAAGATTTAATTTTGTTAACACAAAAAGTAACACACTTTTTTCTGTATAGGTTACACTTTTCTAAACACAAGTTTTGATAAGTACCTCAATAACTGTTGATAACACGGTTGAAATCTACTTATATAAAGCTAGACGGTTTAACACTAATTCACTGACATTAATTATTAGGCACGTCTCGTACCCCCCTCAACCTTATACTTGAATTAAAGCACTCTACGAGAAACTTTTGGAAGCACCTTTTGGGCGGGAAAGATTTTACTATTTTTTCACTTTGAGCGCGTTTTGTAAGAAAACGGTAAGAGATAGCAAAAAATGTTAAATACAAAAGTTGTAGAAAATTAAATTTCAAACGAGAGATATTCCGTCAGATTCAAGATCCAATCATCCATTTTAGCCACTATTCATCCGAGAAGGGAGGCTCCGCCCAACGTCTTTAAAGTTAGACGGTAACACTGATTCACTGACATTAATTATTTAATCACTTCCCGTCATCGGACCCCCCTCGACCTTATACTTGAATTAAAGCTCTCGACGAGAAACTTTTGAAAATTGCCAGAATGTAACATTTTTAAATTTTGGAAGCACCTTTTGGGCGGGAAAGATTTTTTTAATTTTCCCACTTTGAGCGCGTTTAGTAAGAAAACGGTAAGAGATAGAAAAAAATGTAAATAGAAAATTTAATTTCAAACAAGAGATTTTCCGTCAGATTCAAGATCCAATCATACGTTCAGCCGCTATTCACCCGAGAAGGAGCTCCGGCACACAATCCTTCAAATTTCCCATGTTATAATCTTATGGAGATAATGTTTAATGAGTTTGAGTCAGCTGCCAAATAAAACAGCTGATTTATGCTCGGTCACCTATGTACAAACGAGCCAAATATTGACGAGATTCTTTAGCGAATTTTCTAACTGCGAACGAAGCGTCCAGGGGCAAAGCCCCTAGTAGTAATAATAAAACTTGTAGACAATACAATTTTCTAAAATTGATAGACAACAGACAATTTGAATTATTTGGTGATTTGTGGCGATAAATTACATCAATGTGGTTTTGTATGGTAATTTCTTATTAAATTACATTTTACGAATTCCTTTGCCTAAAAAATTTTCAGATCCAAACACGGGAGTTTGAGCGTTTTCATGCAGAGCGCGTTGTATTTGCTTTCAGTCACAATTGATTATTCTTACAATAGGTATAATAAGCCGAAATATAACTAGATGCTAATATAAGTGTAAGGTATATGATTATGTATTCACTATATAAGGCGGTAAGAGCTAACAAAGTACCGTAGTCTATATGGCAAGGGAAGGTAATTGGTTGGCTGGCGGCGTCCGAGCTCAGGTCAGGTCGGGTTACACTTGTACTCTACCCGTTTTTGGTGTCATTTAATATTCGCGGGGTCTTTGCCCATTTGGACGATCATTCCGACGTCTACCTTTGTAATTTAGTCTGAACGTCAAGAGAGGTTTGAATTCGTTCTATTAATTTTAAAAACTTAGTTATCAACAAACGTAATTTCATAGCAATAGTCTAAACACTGCACCAACTACAGTGCATTTGAGTATACCTACTGCACTACTGATATAAGTGACCGGCTGATTCATAAGCTGTGACAATTCACATGCGCTCGTAACCCTAATTTTGTTTTGTTTTTAATTATAAAAAATTGCTACTTCTGAAAAAATACACTCAAAAACGTGTTTGTTTTAAATGTTAGGCCCATAGATTAACAACACAATAACTCATTTCCTGCTGTCATTCGAAAAATATGAGTTAAATATTAAAAATCGAAAACTATTCCACCGAAATAAATTTCATTACAATTGACTTTCTCACTATACTATAGTAGTCTATAAAGTATAGTGATCGCAAAAAAAAATCGATGTTGAGATTTTTGTGGAAATATCCGTTTTGGGACCCCCTGAGTCCTAAAAAGTGGTTTTTACAAAATGTCTGTCTGTATGTATGTCTGGATGTATACAAAGCTAGAGAGAAAACTATTCGATCGATTTCAACCAAATTTGCACCAGACATGTCAAGTAGGCCTGTATAGATGCACGTAAAAGGGTTTTGAAATTTTTGAAAAACAACCCCCTTTTTGGCCAAAAAACCTCCAAAAAATCAGTTATTTTCTTTATAAAAAAACGGCTCTAACGATTTTGATAAAATTTGTCTTATATGTAGCCTTTAATGTGCCCTACCATATGCAAAAAACCGCATCTTTCTAAAAATTCTCGTTTAGCTAATAATAATAATAATAATAGATTTTTGGGGGTTTTTTGGCGAAATGGCGAAAACTATTCGATCGATTTCAAACAAATTTGCACCAGACATGTCAAGTAGGCCTATATAGATGCACGTAAAACGGTTTTAAAAAATTTTGAAAAACAACTTCCTTTTTTGTAAAAACCCCCAAAAGTCAGTTATTATTTTTTATAAAAAAACCGCTCTAACGATTTTGACAAAAATGTGGCTTATTTGTAGCCTTTAATGTACCCTACCATATGCAAAAAACCGCATCTTTCTAAAAATTCTCGTTTAGCTAAAAATAATAATAATAACTGATTTTTGAGGTTTTTTTTGCGAAATGGCGATAACTATTCCATCGATTTCAAACAAATTTGTACCAGACATTTCAAGTAGGCCTGTATAATACACGAAAAAGGGTTTTGAAAATTTTAAAAAAAACAACCCCCTTTTTTCCAAAAAACCTCCAAAAAATCAGTTATTATTTTTTTATAAAAAAACGGCTCTAACGATTTTGATAAAATTTGGTTTATTTGTAGCCTTTAATGTGCCCTACCATATGCAAAAAACAGCATCTTTCTAAAAATTCTCGTTTAGCTAATAATAATAATAATAACAGATTTTTGGGGTTTTTTGGCCATAAAGGGGGTTGTTTTTCAAAATTTTTCAAACTCGTTTTTCGTGCATCTATAAAGACCTAATTGACGTGTTTGGTGCAAATTTGTTCGAAATCGATCGAATAGTTTTCTCTCTAGATAATAATAATAATAATAATATTTATTAGTTAATCTCCAACTTTAATAAAAAATCACCTCTCCTACCCCACCCTACCAGTCACAGTGAATTTGTTTAATAATTTAAATATGTTTGTGAGAAAGTATGTGCCAGTTCCTGGTACCGTTTATTTCCAGTTTATTTTGTACCTAAATAATAGCGGCGAAAATGTGGAGGTTTTTATTATAACTTTGTTAATTGTTCTCCTTGTCTAACAACTTGACAAAAAATGACGTAATAACAAAATTTTTCAGTCGAAAATTTCTTATGTAATTAGTTTTTTTTAAGTCATGACGCCATTTTTAAATTTATAACAAATTGAATTGGCTTGGAACTTGAACAAATTTAAGACGAGTTTCAAATCGACATTTTGATAATTTCACTATTTTCAGTCAATTTATTAGATCGTGTAGCTCTTGCCTCTTATCACGTTTTATTATACTGAGTATTAAATCCAATGACAGAATTCGCTTATAGTGCATAGAGATGTGACAAAAGTTTTTCATACCTTGAACTGGCCCCATAGTCACTCGTCGAGAACGTCTGTCATATTGGCGCCTGCCCTCAACTCAAACTTGATTGACCTAAACAGCGTAGTTAAAATAAAGGTTAACAAACTTTAACCTAGTCCTTAACAAAATCCTTACCTACAAATTAGAACTAAAATTGTATGATGAAATCAGCCGATAATTGAAATGCCACTTACAAAATAAATAGCCTAAATGGGAATTTGGAAATATTAGTTTTTGATTCAACACTGACCATCTTTAATCAGCGGACCTATCTATTTTAAACTTGCAAAAATATTTTTTGAGAAATATTTATATGTTTAAAAATGATATAAATTTCTGTATTTTCCGTACTATACCTTTAAATTGATATGCAACCACTAAGTGCACGGTTTGTAATAATTTAGTTTTTTCCAAAATGTA
>JAGFPH010001065.1:170231-185544 GCA_018207615.1 Philaenus spumarius
TGTCGCCATCCTCAGTGATGCACGGGCTACAGTAACCAAACTATAACAGTTATAGTTATAGTTACTACAGTTGTAGTTATAGTTTGGTTACTGTAGCCCGTGCATCACTGAGGATGGCGACATTGTCGTTGAAACGCGTTTGAGGTTAGTAAACGTATTTATTGTGAGATTTTGTGTTCAGGTTTTATTTTATACAAGTTACTTTCTCACAAGTCAAGCTCATTACTTATTTATTACCTAGTTAAACATTAATGTAAAATCTATCTAATGTGGCGAAAAAGTAACAGAATATTATTCAAGGTGTGAAAATCCTCTCACTGGCAATTTAATAATAAGGAATGCATTTTTATTTATTTGAAACATCTTAAAAATCCAAATATTTGTAACTGTAGTTTATTCAGTTAACATTAATTTGTTACTCAAAATTGACAATCCCACTCTGATTAAATAAAATATAGTTATTCAGGAAATAGTTTTTAGGATGGATCCTCTTGTGACCCAGTTTCCATTTTTCTATTCTCTACAATTAGGCATACTTACATTTCCTCGTCATTGTTATATTAATTTCCTGCACATGAAATAGTCGTATGTGTTGTTTAATTAAATGTCTTATTCGGTATAATTCAGTTTCCTTGTGGTTTAGCTAATGTCCCGTTACGTTTATAGAGGAAAGGAAATGAAATATTGAATTAATGAACGCTCGGAACATAGAACGAGAGTAAACCATCTGTTCGTAGGCTACGGCTACATACCGTTTCCGACACGGGAAACGGCGGCCTACACACGCATCAACTTATGTTACCAAAAACACACGACGTATTCAATAAATCCACCGATGTCCGTAACGATTATATTATTTATATCTCGTAGTATTAAAAAATCAAAAAATATCGGCGAATATACAACGTTTTCACCCTTTTCCGACGATTTGAAAAGCCATATTGGTCCCAGCCGGGCTGCCACTCCTCACGCTTTCTCCCCCCTCCCTTCTACGCCGCATTCTTGGGCCGCCATCTTTCTTGCTCGGGCCTCTTTCACTTCCTATGGGTAATCTTTTATCAATGTCACCTAGTTTAACCTGTGACTGAGTGTGTGTGACCTCACAGGCTTCAGTTTGTTTTCTTAAATGTACGGTGAAATGGACATGTGCTGCCTCACGGTTCAATAACATTGGTGGATACATATTTGAGAGTGATTTGTTTGCTCAAATTAAGATGGTTTGTATGTTCAACTGTCCTTGGCTTCCCATCTCATCAAAGGAATGAAGGGCTTTTAGAAGTATATTTTTTTACAAAATTTCATGTGAACTGGGAATTTGGATCTCTAGAATTGAAAGTACAGTATTGTTGTAGTCAAACAATAAAGAATAGGGATGAGCAAAAGAAAGAACGTTAAAGGGATTTCAATGATGGATTGTTTACATTTTGTAAAGTTATTCGAACATTTGCCATTATTTGTGTAAACAAAATTGATTATACGAAATGATGTAGTATGACTCTATATTGTAAAATTAGGACATAAGGTAACCATAAAAATAAAAAAATATGTTTCCATTATTAGCGAATTTTCATAGGAAAAATGAGCTATTGCAGTGGCTCTCATAGTGAGACCCAAGGTCTGGATTAGCAAATGAGCACCGATCATGGTCCCCAGAACACATTTTGTGGTGTCATTAAAAATCATATATTTGTATATATGTGTTCACCCTCTAGCGGCCGCATTTTAAGTCCGGTTCAAATTTGGTACACATTTCGGTTGTCTATGTCGCTCGGACGAGTTCGTTAGCCAAAAAAATCCAACAATCGGAAGCACGTTTTTTTGACAGGAAGTAACTATTTTTTGTGATTTTTTCTACGAGAATGAATTTTTTTAGAGTTTTTTCCTTCAAATATAAAGGTAGGATGTTATTCTGCACATTTTTTTTACGCGACCTTATAGCTCGCTTGGTTCCCCCAAAATCGATCAAAAAAAAGTACCATAAAAGTACCCGGTTCAAAGCTATGTGGTGGATTTTACCGCGGGGTTGGCGTAAAATGCATTATGTATTGAAGATACTCCCACTACGGGAGTTGGCGTGCGAAGCACGCAATGCTGTGTGTTTTGAAGATACTCCCAATATTCGGAATGGCTAGCGAAGCACGCAATGCATTGTGTATTGTGAAGGTACACCCAATATGCGGAATGGCGTGCGAACCGTTTTGCAGCTATTCAGCACCGTCGTGAGGTTGTATGACAACACGACTGAATGCTACCTGGAACCCTTGGGGGGCAATAAAAATATTTGCAGGGTACGACATTACGACGTTGCCGAATCTCATTAGCGACTCAGTCGTAAAGTCGTAGTCTGCGCGAGGTCCCAGCCCCTAATCCCTCCGCGTCTACCTGCGAGGCTGTCTTGAAGAAAACTTTATCCATACCAGAACTGAGTTCATAGCTAGACAATATTTACCCCTTTAAAGTCACTTCACATATTTTGCCGATAACAGTATGATTATAATATTTGTATAATTATAATATTTCGTCGTATTATCACTTTATATAATTAGAATTAAAAAAAAAACTAGAGGACTTACCTAAACTGTTTAATCACAGTATGTTGCCGATAACAGTATGATTATAATATTTGTATAATTACAATATTTCGTCGTATTATCACTTTATATAATTAGAATTAAAAAAACTAGAGGACTTACCTAAACTGTTTAATCACAGTATGTTGCCGATAACAGTATGATTATAATATTTGTATAATTATAATATTTCGTCGTATTTCGTTAAATATTTTTCCGATTTTACGAAATAAAGTGTTTATTGGTTAATTACTGTTGCATGCATATTTTACATTTACCTTGTATGGGATATTTTTTCAACAAACAAACTTTCAAACCCTCATCAAGGTTTACCCCGGTCAAGCAGTGCAGACTACGACAACAAGACTGAGCCCACTCGCAGCTGCACCACAGTCGTGTTGTCGTAGCCCTGCAAACCAGGTAAACCGATGACCCTTGGCAGTTTTATTGCACAGTCGTGTTGTCGCTTTACCCCGTCGTGAATAGACCTATTTCCCAAATTGTTGGTTGAAACCCTAAAACATAGGACTATAAACTTAATTTTGGAAATTTGCTCAACTCACGTCAGCGGTTCAGCTGCGTGGTAGAATTATGAAGTTAGAAATATAAATAGTGCCAACAAATAATGTAGAATAAATTATATAATTTAATAAACGAAGTAAAATATTTGCTTTCACGAACAATTTGGAATTGCAAACAAGAGTATCAGAGATGAAAAATGAGCGTGCTGAAGTTTTACGCGAATCGTATTCGCTATTCGTAAATCTGTTTCACTAAATTGCTTTTATTTTTAGATTATTTCTACATAATTGCTAGCCCAACATTGCTGAGATGGAGCAATGCCAAAATTATGATTTCAAAATTTGAAATGGTCATGGATTGTTTTCCCTAATCTTGTTGTGTATGAGTATTTAGTCAAATGTTCTGCTTTTCTTTGCCAAATATAAAATATATGCTCGTCAGTTGATTCGCCGTTTATTCAGATTCTGGGAATGAAATCTGTGTGTTCGATGAATTAGGCCCAGCTTCAACACATAGAACCACAGCGGTGTTTGCCTTTTCCTCGTGCAGAAATAGCCTCGCGGATCCGATAATTAATGTGGTTGTGTTATGATTCAAAATACGCCGAGGTGATTAGCCAATGACGTAAAGCGGATCCAGTAGCTGCCAGTGAAATGTACATTGTGCTTCCTCCTGTAAACAAACATGTTGCATCTTTTTAGCTTTTTAGTTTGGTTAATATTGTAATGCTTCTATAGATTATTTACAAATATAAAAGGTTACCTAATAATAATTTGTCAAACATGAAATTTTGTTATACTTACATCCGTAGACCTTCTGACAATGTCTGAAAATATAATTCATACACGTTTCCTCGGTTAACCTGTAACAACTTCTTGGGTGCATAAATACACCTAGTATTTGCTAGATCGATTTTTGTAAAAGCCTTACTAAAAACATCTAAATAATATATGGACACAAGCTAAAGTGGTAAACTATAAAAGTTATTTTTTAAATGTTAATAGGCGTAAACATCTGTTACGGTTCAGTATAGGTGAACATGTGGATAGGATCTTTAAATGAGAAATCGTTATTCAGTAAAACACATTTACAGATTCTGTTCTATTTGCATAGTCATTTACAAACCACATGCCAAGCCAAGCAAACAAACATACAGTGTTTCATGTTCGACAAAACCAACAAGTGCGGAGAAATTTCTCTTAGGTTAAACAATAAATTAAACGACTTGACCAGCTGATCACAGGAAGTTGTGTACCGGAACTCTTTACCGGCTGGTGAAGTCGATCTTGTCATTATACGGCTTATTTGATTGCATTTGCACATTCCTGGCGTACTAAACAGCGGAGAAAACTCTAGGAGGCATTGGAACTGATTACGTCATTCGGTTACTCCCCTCTTCATTCTGAGCGTTTAATTACAATAATTAGCGTCTATAAACAGAGCGGCTTAGAAGTTCCGTGGGTCCAATTAAGTTTTGTTTATAAGTTGTGTGTTTTTGGCGTCCACGACGGGTGGTTAGAGATTATATTAGGTAATTTGTCGTCATGTTAACGGGGGAAAAACCGAGAAATTAAGCCAACGAGATGTGCCAAGTTGGCGGAAATGTTCAGTATGTGTCGTTTAATGATCCACTCAGTTTCTAAGCAGAAGGCATATGCGTTGAGTAGACACAGACAGTAATTGTGTTGCAATCATAGGTTGTGGATAGTGTAACTTTGATCCGCTATAGTTGCATTACACTACCGATAGTTTCGAAGTTGGCTGCAGTACTTTCAGAAATAGAATTAGAGGTTTTAACAACATTTTCGGGAATATTTTGAAAACTACAAAGGACAAAATTCTTTCATAAAATAGTTATATAAAGCCCTTTTATACGATATACCACACGACAATGTCATAAGATATTTATTTGTTAGGGTAAGCCTACCAAACTTTGACCCCTCCTTGAAAATGTTGACATTTGGTTATACCTATGCAGAATGTTCAATGTCCGTTCTGTTCTGTGACAGTCAGATGAACTACTCTAGTGGTTCTATAAAGGATCTGTGTTTACCTTTTAAGGAACGTAACTTTAAAAACGAGTTAAAGGGTTTGAACGCTCATTACAAATCATTATACCGTTCGATCGTACAATTAATTTTGTTTGTTATAGGCCTAATTATTGCGAATTGCTTTGAAAAAACTAAGATGCTTACAAGTCTTATGCTTACACATAATTCTTTAAAAAAGTTAATACCCCTTAAGTTTCTCCCTTCCCAAATGTATATTAACATTTTTTAGCTGTGATTATTGGAGTATTGATAAATTCCTGAGACATTTGGTAGTGACAGAATGACATATATTTAGTGATGCTGTAAATGTTTCGTTTACTTGTAATTATATAAGATTTGGTCGGTTTTCTTTTTATTTCTGAGTTCACACGTGTTACTAGCTCTAAATTGACTGTGTAGGCTATTTCCCCTTTAAAATGAAGGGTAGATCGTTTGGAATTTTTTAATTCTAAAGTAAAGTTAACATTTTAAAACCCAAATTAACAAATTAAATTACAAATTGAACGATGCTTTTACTGTTGAATGAAGTTATATTTATGTCTTAACCCTACTACAATAAAATATTTTACATATTCAGAAAAGACCAAGCTATGATTATTTTTTAAATTGAATTTAAAATTCATTAATAGAGTTTCTCCAATATTCTGAAAAAGTAGAAGTTCAGCAAATGTATTTATTTTAAAAGAAATGTTTGGTACCTTTTATAAAAATATACGATGATTTGGTCTCCTGTAAGGACTAATTCAGATTATCCTTGATGGAGTTATGTCCTTAGGAATGTTACCCTGGATGAATTTAAAGTCGTTTCTTAGGTTTAGAAGTTCTAGTTGTAGAATTTCTTTAAAGTCGCCAAGTGTTTGTTGTAATATGTTAACTGGTTAAAGTAATATATCATCCATTATTTTGAATGGTCCAACATCAAGAAGAAAAAAGCGTAGGCAATAATTATATAATGTTTCCGTATTTTTAGTAGTTTTAAGTTTATTGGTAGCAGGCGATGTTATCCTGATCTGGTTTTTTATCCGGATCGCCAATTAATAAATATAACATAGTGCAATTTGTGTTGCAGTTATGTGTGTGTAGTTTTTCTTATTGAGTTGCTCTGCTGTACTAGGGTCATTTATTTGTATCGCCAGTGAAACTTAACAGCATTTAACACTTCTGTTTTTTTTTTTAAATTACGTGTTTTTATTAGCCTTTTACAAAGTGTGTATCAAACATAGTGAAACAAATAATAGACAATTTACTAATTGAATTCTGCTAGTTAAAATAGTAAAAACAGATTATTAATAATGACTAAAATATTTGAATGGCCTAGCTTAAGAATCAGCATCGTTTAAAAAAAACACACATGGCGTTGTTTACCCATCACCGGTGGAATGTACGAAGATGACTTCACACACAACTGGGTCCTTGTGCCGACTAAGCCCAACGTGCCAAGCTGTTCATTAAAATACCAAACTATTTCAAGATGCTTGTGAAACTGAGAAATATCTGTACATTCTGACAATCATATGCCGAGTTTATTATGCCCAGAAATAATACTTCAAACAAGTATTAAATGGGTCAGTCGTCACGGTCGGTGGATTCGTCACGTAAAGTTGAAGGTTAATAATGTACTCTAAACAATAGACGCGTAAATAGAAATGGGAATAGTAGCTGTGGTGGATTTTAGTAATTCTCTTAAGCACGTTAGTGACATTTAAAAGGAGGGTTTTGAGTTGGTTGATATGGTTAAATTGATATAGTAGTCCGTCTTTACTGCCCTTTCGATGATTTTCAGTTGATTGTAAGACGTCATATAACTTCTATGACTGAATATGGTCAGTCAAACAAAAAAGGTTTTTAAATAACAATATAACAGGAAAATATATACAGGGTGATTCAAGAAGAAATGGAAAAACTTTCAGGACGTGTTATACTAGTAAAAAGAAACAAAAAAGTACCTATAATCAAAAAAACAAAATGGCGGATATCTGGAAAACGAAGCATTTCCGAACCTATGTTTGTAGGTACTTTTTACTTCATTTTCAAGTCCTGAGAGTTTTTCCGTTTCTTCCTGAATCACCCTGTAGTTAAGTGGTAGATCAATGGATGATGTTTATCATGGATTAAGCTATTCATTGGGCTCTGATATTTTATCTGTTGGATAATCTAATTAAGGCTTTTTAATATAACAATAATAATACAATGGTAACTGTCTTCATATAACGTTTGAACCGGTAAGTAAAATTACGTGAACACTATCCACTTGCTTACGTATTAAGTACATATTAAATTAAAGTGTATGGGTAGAAAAATACTGAAATATACAAATAACTTAAAGGAAGGTGTGGCCTATAGCCTATAAATACCTATTTGTCAATTTAAGTTTTTATTTGGATTTGAGCAAAAGTGTAAACATGCTTTTAATCTATTTTAAATACATCAGCTAATAAGAAGAGTTCCAGTGTTGGTACAATAATAAGCTCTAAACTTCCATGTAGGCTACTCTTAGTCACATTTCCATTAACAGTTGATTTCATACTTAAACAATTTGTATAATTGGTAGTTTATATTTTTGTTTAGGATTAAACCTAAGTTTTTACCCTTTATTATAATTTCTGTTATATCATAGTTTTAATAACTTGATTTATACGTTTAATATTATGCACCAACTTAGCTGTAAGGTTAATCCTACGCAGAAATTATAAAATATGTGTGTAGATATAGCAAGGGGTTGGCAGGCGTAGCACGCAAAGGTCTTCCCTAGTGCAACTGTACAAATAAATAAATAAGATTGGAAACGTTAGTAAGATAATGTAGTTGGCTGCATTGAGTGAATTTTGTTGTGGGGAAGTACTAACCTGTCATGATTTACTGGTAAAAAGAGTTTTCGTTTTTCGTTTAATTAAATACATGGCTACATTTTAAAACACGCTTTTGTAGCAACGCGTTTGATTTAGTCTCCACTAAAGCAGCGAGCAAACAAGAGAAGATCTTTTACCTATTATAGCGACGGGTGTCAATGGAAGTAACAACGATTCCATGAATGGAAAGTTATTGCTTGGTATTGGCAACAATATGTTACATTATCCTTGCCTGCAGACGCTATTGTAGTATTACAACATTGGGTTACGTCATACAGAGTGATACGCCAGCGCCATCTAGACACTTAGCCGGCTGTTATTCAAACAGCAGAACCGGGGAATGTAAACTACATAGTCATATAATATTTCGTATTTTTTATGTTATTGTTTAAACGTCGTGTTCAGTCTGTCATAAGTTGACGCTAGTTTTTCCATCGTTACCCATGTGTTTTATAAGTCTTAAGGCACAACATGAGGATGTTAAAGCGAAAAAATAGAAGATTCGTTATGTTAAAAGACAATTTTCAAAGTAAACTTATCCAGATTTTGAAATTAGTGGAATGGGAAACTTAATGTATTAGATCGAAACTAGCCAATAGACCTACCTTTCATACGGAGCGTTATAGCGTCTATATTACGGTGTAGTCTGACAAACACAAAAAGTAATGAACCAAAACTATCATGTAGTTATAATCATAGTGCCTTGTGATTGTCAGTTTACAATCAGTTTACAAATGTATTTCTCTTGGACTAAATTTGAACAGAATGAATTATTGGTTATACATTATTTTTATACACAATTGAGTAATTTGGCAGATACATTCCTATTGTATTGTATAAATAAAAGTGTTAACAAATATTTCAATTTACGTTTTTGGAGTAAATAATCGACTTTGCACGACCGTTTGCGAATAACAGTAATCTAATTTTGTGTATGGTATTACAGTATTTCATTATTATTATGTTTAATGTGTCCACTAATGAAAAGCTATTGTTTATTCTAATTTCACTCGTTTAAAAAGCTTAAATTACTTCTTATTTGTTGTTTTTTTACTTTAATTTTTGACGTTTTTGTTTACATAATATTCTTACGAATTGACAGCTGTTGTGTTTTTATATCACAGTTGATATTAACAGCTTTTATTGAAGAACGATCCACCGACTAAACTAATATGGATAAATAAATAAAAGGCAGTATTTTTTAAACCAAAAAAATTTCGATATAAAAATTGTCCATTGACATTGACTGTGTTCATCCGATATGTTTTATTTGACTAATCAGGCAAATATTGTTTACTAGTTCTCTTTCAATATTGTTTACTAGTTCTGTTTGTTTAGTGTTCTTTTTTATCTGACTTTGAATTGTGCCCAGCGCATCGTTTCGTTCTGGCTGCGTCCGAAGAAGAACTAAAAGAAGAAACCTCACAAGAATAATGTAGTCCACAAGGATTTGAATATCGCACAAAAAGTTAACAACACTAACCGGATTCAGTAAACTCGAACTTTGTAATATTGAAACGCTTCTTACCAACTGAGCTACCACCGATCCTTGTACAACACGGATAGCATCTATTAAGAGTATCTGGTATCTGTCACGTTACAAGTCAAACATACGTAATGCTTACAAAACCTGAATAAAAGATATTTTGTAAATTTACCCCCACTTCAAGAACATTAACCAGTTATTTACGGTTACTTTCTCATTTTAATGGTACTTTGGGAAATGCAATTTAAATAGCAATAAACAACTAATTAATAAATTTAATTAATTTTTTGTGGTTTTTGTTCACTATGTGTTTTGTTTTACTGTGAGAGATTTGTCTTTATTTTCTTATTTTAACATTGTTAATAACAAGAATTAATTATATGATGGTAATTGTTAGACATGTTTCTGTATTGATGTTCTTTTTAATTTAACATTGTTCATTATCTTCAGAGTTTATATTTGGTATTCATTAGTTTTAAGTTTGTAGTGAACCTTTCTATTACTAGCGTTTTTATCTGTAAATGGTAATATTTAGTTTTAAGTATATTTACATTTATTCAATTATAAGTTAAGTTTGTTTACTTAATATGTTTGAATTACTTCAATTTATTTCACTTATGTAACAGACGATTATTAGTTAATGGGCTTTTTGTATTACGAAGAAAATATATATTCATTTTCTAAATTGTTTAACTTAACTTTCCTGGTGTGCTTTATACAAACTTGATTGCAACCATTGTAATATTGTAATAATCGTGTTACTGAGACGATTCTAATGAAACTTTATTAGTCAAAATCGGTCCAGTTGTTTCGTAGTTAATAGCAGAGGACATATAAACCTCCTAACCTAATTGTAACGACCCGTTGAATCGGGTCACGCTTTTGCTTCTTCGACAAAACTAACAATATTTGTGGACAAAGTAGGCCCAAGCCTTCACAATGACTGCGAACTATCTATCAAGGCCTTTGTATAACGTCCTTATACGGTAAATTAACACAAATAGCCTAAGCCTAGCCTGCGACATGCTTTGTTTAGCCGTCTCGATGTCCCTACATGACCGTAGCACGTATAGACTGACTAACCTATAGAGAAACAGTAGTTCAATCGATCTTAGATCTATAAAAAATAATGTAAAACAAACATTTGTGTTATTTTCTGTGTTGAAAAATTATAGAATCCCCTACATCCCCAAACCAAATACCGATTATTGCTTTAATAGAAATAAATTTAGTAATATTCTATAAAGTATCTAGATAAATACTTTGCTAATTTTTTTATCCTTGGTTCAAATTGTTTTTAATTTTATAAAAATGCTTAGTAAAAATTACTCTAAATCTCTTAAACGTCGGCGTCGTTACCCAAATAAACAATAATAAATCAGTAATAATAAATGAGAAAGATGAAATGTTTCTATATTTAGCTTTGTTTATTTTGGGGTTGTTGATTTTGTTTGTGTTTGTTATTTTGTTGATATGTTTTACTGTTAGATTTTTTAAAATTAAGGTTTTATTTTGAACTCAATGTTTATAGTTAACTTAGTTTCGTCATTAATTAGTTTTAAGTTTATAGTGGTTTGTATTTTATGTTTATTTCTTGTTAACTAACTTTCAGATTTGATCTATCTCTATTGTTAATTATTTTTATTCTTAACTGTGTTAAGTGGTTGTTATTTGTTTGTCCTGATTTTATTGAAGTTATACTTCTTTGCGCCCTTTGTAATCGGGATGGGGTGTCGGTCGAGAAACCGCGTCACGCGTTAGGAGTAAAATCCGGAAAGTGCCTTTTTATACCTTTTCTCTACAAGAATCTCGGTGGGTGAGTGGTTAACGCACTCGACTTCCACGCTAGAATCTCTGGTTCGATCCCCGGCTGGGAATTTTTTTCTTTCTAAAATTATAGGAAAGTATACGAATATACGAATGGCCAAAGAAGTATAACTTCCACCATCTGGTCCGACGCAAACCCAATTGTTTTCGTTAAATAGTTTTAATTGACGTTATAATTTGTTTGTTTTGATTTTTATGCTGCATTCTCCACACTGTACCAGTCTGTAATGATCTGAATGGTTTTTGCACTACAAATACAAAATAATAATAATAAAAACAGTTAATAAACCAAGCAAAATGGGAATATTATGCTCAATTCAGTATTTCATATTTGTAAGTTCATAACTGGTTTACCTTGTTTGTATATGAAGATAAGTCACGCTAAACACATTTAGGCCTACTATATAAGGTATTGTGGGGTAATGTAAATAAGTTTAATTATTTATTCGTGTTAGTAATGTATTTTATTTTTGTTCTAGGTATGTTGGTGTTATCACGTTACGAAGTTTTGTCTCGTAATTGTAAGTAGTCAACTTGTTATCAGTTTAGTGATAACGTCTGAAGTAAACGACGTGTATAAACAGCTGATCCAAGCGTAACCTGTATATGGAGGTAGTAATATGGTAATTACATGATAAATAAATATTGTATTATTTCAATGTATAATTAATATTGTTAAAACTCGACTATGCTGTTACTACTAACCAATTGCTAGATACTTTGAAGTTTATAAATTATTGTTTGTAAATATTAAATAACCACGTTTTAAATTTTATAGGAAACTGTGTATTTATTTTGGGGAAAACAATTTGATATTGGGAAAACTATATCTAAGAACTAATATGTTTTAAAGAAAGGAAAAACCCAGGTGCTAGGACCTTAAAAATAATACTTGCACTATAACCAAATAGGCCTACATTAAGAACTACATAAAATTGTTTAGAACAAAACCAGGGCTAACAGGAATGCAAACAAAACTTCCTACCATGCAAACAAGATCTAAAATAACCTTTTATTGAACACTTAAGAAACATTTGCCGTTACTTGAAACATTAAAAGAGACTCAGACTCCTGTTTAATTTTGATCGTAAGGGTGTCATTGGCTGGAAGAACTTGGCCAATGAGATCATTGGAGGAACTTGTGTCCGAGATTACTATCACAGTGGAAGCTATATTTCTGCCACGAAATAAGCGATTTTCCTAAAGGCGCCTATTTACATACATTTATTACTTTAATTGTTTATGATTTGTAAAAGTATACCTAAAATTAATTAACAAGAAAATTGGCTCCCAAACCCAAAGGCGGACTTTAAGCAAAATAGGAAAATTGTAAATCATTTTTAATAATCATAAACATTACTAAACTTAAATTGCAAAACTACAGTGCTTCAGTTACTTAATAAACAAATTAGAGTAGGGTATATTTTAAAATAAACTTTTAATACAAGTTTTACCAACATGATATTAATAACATTACGCTATAAAGTCATATACTGTAGCCTATATATAGAGGTGCTGAAAAGTCGGGAAACACCCCTGTAAATGTTTAGTGAGTGGGTAGAGAAAAGCCAAATTAATACAACTTTTATAAAAGGCATAAAATTGTACTTTTAATGTAACTTTGCTCTCATATTCAAAACTTAATTTTTTTATGTTCTCAAATTTGTTTAGTTAGACCCCTATCGTGTGACTCCTCATTTTAAAAGTATTGATAGAAAAACTACCACCATTTTCAGTAGGGTCTAGTTTAGTTTGTTAGTTTTCTTTAATCAATATCTTTAAAATGAAGGGCCTCAAGATAGGGGTCTACATTTAAAAAATTTTAGCAACCCACAAAATTTCCAATTTTAGATGTTGGGGCAAAAAACTTAAACCTAATTGTTTGCTTTTATTCAAATAATGTAAACGTAGTATGGTGTAACAATCTTTTTTCTGGAGAGGAGTATTTTTTTCATAAATCTTACCTTGTAGAAAAGGGGATTATCACAACAAAAAGTAAACAAAACTAATTTGTCGGAAGCATTAAAAAACAACCCTGTGTGTGTTGAATGTCTAGGGCAGGGCGAACATAATACTGGCGCTACAGGATAGAAAACATTGAATTATCAAAAACACAATACTGTATAAACAAGCCAACTTTCGACTCGGAGAAATCTGAATAAAAGCTCAACTCTGGTACAATAGACTTAGGCAGGTTGTCCCTTATATGGTACCGTTCCCTACGCATCGAAGCCCCGCAAAGAAAGTCACTTTCTAAAATGTTTCCTGTCTTGATATGCCGCGAAACACCGAACTACACTTAAAGGACTGGTCACTGTGGGAATCTTGGCTAGCGTCGATACTTGTAACCTATACTGAGGCGACAGTGTAAGCCGTGCAACAATGAAGTTTATAGATAAAATAAAACCTGAACACAAAGTCTCACAATAGATATGTTTACTAACCTCAAACGCATTTCAACAACAAAGTCGCCATCATCAGTGATGCACGGGTTATAGTAACCAAACTATAACTCAAATATATATATATATGTGTATTTTTGGTTTAACGAAATATTGTCTTTTATTTATTTATCCAAGTAGTTGATTGGGTGTAAGTGTGAAAAATCCTTACAGAAGTTCTTCAATAATAGCTGTTAAATATTAATGGTGATGTAAAAAAAACAACATCTGTTAAATCCTACACTAACTATGTTTTGTGAGCAACAACCTGAAAAAGTAAAAATAAATACGAATTCAGCTTATAAGTGAATTTAAAAATAAACAAGACCTACATCTATATATCTAATTCCGTAACCCCAAACTTTACAATGAAATTGTGAGCGAATGGGTGGTGGTAGAAAGCTGGGAAAGGTTTCATTTTAACGGTCTGGACATTACATTTTGGGGGGAAATATTCATTTTTCTTAATTGTGTCCCGAAAATTTGTTACGGAATAAAGTAATTCCCATTTAAATAGCATGGGAATGTGTAGGTGTAAATCAGGTGATTTTACTGTTAAAATCAAGTGATTGTATAAAATAATTCCCATTTAAATAGCATGGGATATATCTGTGGCTGTTGGGTAAAAATACATAAGTCCAAAAACACAACTTTTCAGGAGAGCAGTTTAAAGATTCAAAATGTTCCCCAAAATCGGAGAATTGATATTTAAACTTACTTGATACATAATTATTAATAAAAAAACTTACTTTATATGAAGAGGTGAATACAATTAAGCTCATCCTTTTATTTAAAAAGAAAATTGACTTGTGTACTTTTGCTCATTCGGAATGCAACAGGTAAAAGTGCATATGTTTACTTATGTAGTTTTACCCATAACATGTGTTTATTTATAATTAATATTTTTGAAGGTAAAAGTACATAAGTCAACATGTGTTGTTTCACTCATAATTTAAATGGCTTTGTGCCATGAAGACAATAGACCAATGTACATACATAAGTGCACTTATACAGTTTTACTTATAAGCCAAATCCATAAATAAAGTTAAATTAAATGTTCATAAACATTATTTTTATTGGTGTCATACAATAAAAAATATACTATTATTTATAAATACTACACATAATACACAGTAAGATCTTCTGTTGTAATAAGTTTTGTAAATTAAACATTATTTAAAGATAATAATAGGCCTATTTAAAAAAATAAACACAATAGTTTTTACTGTAACAAAAAAACAAAGCAAATTTTTAATCTGAGTCTTATTTTTTGAAATCTGGGTCATAATCAGTTATTGTGGTTTAAATAGTAGGTAAATTACTGATAAAACTTGTGACACAATGGATAAACTAGTGTGAAGAAAAATATAATGTCAATTTTCTTCTCTTCACCAATAATAAGAAGTGTGACAGTGTACAATCAGCATCTCATTCTAGGTATGTGTGCCCAGAAACAAGAAATATATGATTCACTTGTTTAATGGTAGGATGTTCTGAAAGTAATGCTAGCAACCTAGCTGCAATATTGATATTTTTATTTAGCCCAACACACTTATCGCTATAAAAC
>JAGFPH010001065.1:185644-206163 GCA_018207615.1 Philaenus spumarius
TGTGTCTTTTTAACGACTTTATCAACTTTTTCTTGTTGTTATTTATTTCCTCTTTTGTAGGTAGCAGTAATTCCAGAATAATTTTTTAGTTTACTACAGTCATTCTATAAAACCTTCACTTTCATAAAATATTCTAAAGAAACAAATTTTGCTAATTTCAATGCATTCACCATTTTCTCCTGTTTTACTTATAAGAATGTTATATTTTTTTATTTGAGTTGCTACAAACAAAACTTACATAAAACAATTACACCCAAGACTCATATAGGTTAAAACCGGTATTTAGACAGAAGTTAGACGAAATTGAAACTATGTGCTTGTAACTTAGGTTATAGTTCTACCTTAAAATTTCATCGGATTTATGTTTGTACAAACAGGCTAATCCGTTATTGTGCCTTCGGTATTATTTTTGAACTTTATATTTTGCCAATGGGTTTAAAAAGTTTATTTTGCATTTACAATTTTTTCGATATTGGTTTTTTTTTACAAAAAATGTTTGTATAAAACAGGTCACATTACAACACAAAATACAATTAAACAACAAGCAGCTTAAAAAATTGAGAAAAATATACAATAGGCTACATAACATAAATACTAAAAATTTTAAAATAAACATTTTTTAAGAAGAACAAAACACATTTCAAAAAAAGACATCTCATCAATCACAATAGTATGATCATGATGTACAAACTCATACACCGAGTAAAAGGATCCAGACAATAGGAATTGCATAATAATGTTTTTTTTTTTGTAATTCTGTAGTTTGGTGAATTTTGAATGCTTTTAGGAAGCTTATTCATAAACTTTACCCCAACTTGTGAGGGAACATTACTGTATAAATTTAACCTGTGCTTTCTGGCATAATACTCACAAGCTTGCCTGGTGCTGTAGTGTGTATATTTAAATTTTGGGCATGATCACACTTGAATTTAAAAAAAAGCAACACTTCAAGTATGTAAAAACACGGAAGTGTATGTACTCCGAATTTGTTGAAATAGTTTTTACAACTTTATTTTTTTATTTGGCCCTGTCATAAGCCTTATGGATATTTATTGCAAGACAAACACTCTTTTCATATTCTGAACTATGAGTTTCTACAACGAAGAATTCCATAGTTGGAAATATTGGTACACTAGCCCATAATAATCTGTTAAAAGTATCTATGTACAGTATAGACTTACATTTCTCAATGCAAATAAACCTGATCTACTTTTGGCACTAATACTGCTAATTTGGTCATGCCAGTTTAACTTGTCATGAATTTGAAGACCCACAAATTCTATTGATTTCCCTTTTTCAAATATATTATCACCAAACGTGACACTTGGTGTCTGATTTGATCATAAATTGCAAATGAAAAATTAACGACTTTAAAAATCGATATAGGCTTTATGAGAAAAAAAATATTATTTATATGAAGGTAGTCATACTTTTATAACATATCTCATTTTTTTTTATTTTTAAATCTGCATGTATGTTGATTTTTTTTAAACGTTCTTGAACTCATTTTGTTACGGTGTATACAATTTAATTTAAATCAAATATTTAATGAAAACGTAACTTCAAAATTACTGGTAAACTAATACATTGGAACTAGAAAATTAGAATGAATTCTTATTTCCAACTTAGGAAAAAATACCATTTGGAATATTTAGTAATGATAATAATATTATTATTTTAGTAGTAGTATTACTGCTTTACAGTATTGAGCACTTTA
Source organism: Philaenus spumarius (assembly GCA_018207615.1). NCBI lineage: Eukaryota > Metazoa > Arthropoda > Insecta > Hemiptera > Aphrophoridae > Philaenus > Philaenus spumarius. The sequence goes on from JAGFPH010001065.1 coordinate 187,362, forward strand.
GTCTGAATAATATCATTCCATTTTAATTTTGTAAACCCCCGTAGAATAACTGGGGTTAATAACAGTGTTAATTCCAACTGTTAACACTGAATTGGTACAGTGGTAAAAGTAAAATTGTAACTTATGCATTTTATCCCTGAAAGATAATTGTGAATAAAATCAGTCTAACAAACGAAAATAACTGCATAAGTATACTTAGATGTAGTTATTCCCAATACCCATGAACTGAATAATATAATTTATTTCTTTGAGTGAAAATGCATAAGTCTACTTATATACATTTACCCTGCTATATTACAAGATAAATACGAACAGTTGGCATTGGTAAAACTGCATATATACACTTATGTCTTATTACCTGAAAATGAAAAGATGCAAAATGAAATTGAATATTTTGATAAGTAAACATATGCACTTATACCCAAAGCAGAACATTTTATTTATTACTTATGTACATTAACCCCAGTCTGTATCTTTCCTATGCGTATTCCTAGGACTTATGTAGGTTTACCCACTTGTAGATCTTTAAAAATACAATATACTGGTTATTAAAGCTCAATTTGACCAAAAATTGACTTATGTACTTTTACCCAACGGAAACAGATATGATATATGGGTATAAATCAGGTGATTTTAGTGTTAAAAACAGGTGATTGTATATAAATTGGGAAATTTAGCTATCATAACACTTGAACGTGCAGTTTTGTTATGAGTTATTGTAGTTGTGTTTTTGTACATATATCGCCTACTTATAGGGCTGTGCAAGTAACGAGATTGGAGTATCACTCCGCGTGACGTAACCCAATGTTGTAATACTACAATAACGTCTGCAGACAAGGATGTAACATATTGTTGTCAATTCCTAGCAATAACTTTCCATTCATGGAATCGTTGTTACTTCCATCGACACCCGTCGCTATAATAGGTAAAAGATCTTCTCTTGTGTACTCACTGCTTTGGTGGGGATTAAATCAAACGCGTTGATACAAACGCGTGTTTTAAACACGAACGAAATGTAGCTGTGTATTTAATTAAACGAAAAAACCTCTATTTATCAGTAAATCACACGACAGGTTACTCCTTTCGGACTATCCACAAATGTCGTCATGTAAGTCTGCTAGTTGTCACGAAGCGGTGTGCGATTTAATTTCATAATGCTTACAACCAAATTACCTCAATGCAGCCAACGACATCTAATATTACTAACGTTTCCTACCATAGTTATTTAATTTTACAGCTATACTAGGGAAGACCTCTGCGTGCTACGCCTGCCAACTCCCTTGCTATCTCTACACACATATTTTACAATTTCTTTGTTGGAATAAGCATAACCTTACAGCTAAGTTGGTAAATAATATTAAACGTATAAATCAAATTATTAAGACTATGATATAACAGTTACAATAAAGGGTAAAAACAGCACTACTTAGGTCTACTCCTTAACAAAACCATAAACTATCAATTACACAAATTGTTTAAAAGTATGAAATCAGTTGTTGATGGAAATGCCACTAAGAACAGCCTACATGAAAGTTTAGAACTTATTATTGTACAAACACTGAAACTAAATGTAAATCTCCAACTCCATTTACCAGTAAATAAGTACAACAGGTTAGTTATTCCTTTCGAACCAACCCCAATAAATTTTTGGCATTTTATCCTGACAAATCTAGCCTAATCTGCACTTTTCTTGATTGTTTAATTTTTAAGAATCTATGTTGTTCGAATTTCAGTTGCATGTCCACTAACCGAATTGCCTACATTGACCTACAGTGAACCCAACAACATTATCACTCACACACACCTTCCTAAAATATTTATACTAGGGAAGTCCTATGCGTCCTTCGCATTGAACTTGCTTTCTCTACATACATATTTTATAATTTATAAATACCATAGGACATAGTGTAGTGTAGGGCAAATAAATACCCGCACAGTTCATAAAGCTACGGTATTTGCAGTTTTATTAACTTTTCACATAATTTTGAAGATAAACTTTTGTAGCTTACGTGAAGTGATTCATTTAAAGCCGGTTCTACACGATGCTACGAACACCTTCCAACGTTTTACGTTTGATGGATCGTCACATCGTGTGGCCGTTGTTCAAACCTAGCTTCCAATGGCGAGCGTCAAACGTTCGCATTTGACCATGTTCCGACCGATGTCGGTATTCTTTGAAGGAAAATATTCGTTTGTTCGACTGACTCAACGGCTACACGACTCTTTCATATGAAACACTATTTACTCTCCATTCCCGCCAAAGACCCATCTTGTTTAGGTTTATCTTTGTTTTTAGTTTTTAATAAGTAATAAGCTATTATTAATTTACATTTTTACAAGTAAGTAGGTTACAATTTACTAGGTAAGTAGGTACTATCTAGTAGTAAGTTTACGTGAAAAATCACAGGCTGATTAATTAGATATTGCAATTTTTAAATATCATTTAAACAATTATTACTTTAAAACACATTTTATCTAGGCCTGCCTAAATATGATGTGGGGATTTTAACTCGATAAATGCGTACAATAAATTTGTACTATTGTACAATTAATATTGTACAATGGTTAAATTTAATATTATTTTAGACTATCTTCCTCGTCCATTTTTGCAACTGGTCAAACGTTTGTACCAAATTGATTTCTAAAGTATTGGATAAAACATTCGATTCACCGTGTAACAGGAACATTCGCTCTGACGAACTTACTTGTCTCAAACGTTGTTCGGTCCAACGTTGGAGCAAGCGTTCGTAGCATCGTGTAGAACCGGCTTAACTATAATTCACAGATGACTAACATTGTAAATTGTCAATTTTATATTAAAGATAGGCTATTTGCTTGTAAACAAGATGACCATGATTTTCAAATTAAAAACTGAAAACAGGGAGAAATCTGACAACTTGTTATTTGCTGATTATACATTATTGCTTTCTGTAAAATTAAAATTAGGTCGCCACTAGTAAAAAAGTAAATACTTAATTCTAGCCGCGCTCAAACGTCTTACAATGCAATAGCGTACGTCCAGCCTTCTCAAAGTTGCTTTTGTTTACCGAATTTGATGTATTTACTCGAGTTGTGTTGCATATAGACACGCTTAGTTCTGAACACAGAGAAAGCCTCCTTCGTAGCAGGAAATAATCAAGGAGTTTTTATTGTCCTCAACGACCTCACTTCTGTGGACTAACATTATTTTTAATAAGGAATAAATTATGGTAGAGTTGGGTCAGGAAAACGTGTTGAAGTTGCAAATTTTCGATTCCTTATTAGGGTTTAAATTTACCAATGGGGTTTGAGCGCCGACTACAGCCTGTGATAAACTTTGAACACAAGATCCTTACACTTTGCTGAGGTAACCATTAACAGTTTGCTGACCGTTCTGTTATACTAAACTGCGTTATCTGTCTCTTGTGCATAATGTTGTTCTGGAAAGGATAGGCTCAACAATGCTTCCTTGTGATCAGCCAGACTTGGCAGTATGTTTCAAATATTTCTACAATCCCACTGTACTATTCGCCCTGAAAACATATCCTCATTAAAAAAGAGCAACCAGTTTATTGAAAACTAGGTATTGTAATGGGCTTCCCTCGATTTTCGTATCTTTTGAAATTAGGGGAAATGAATGAATTTTATAGCCTATAACAGACCAAATTAAACGCATATATTGTTGTTATTTTCGCCTCGATATGATTAGTCACGGCTTATTGTAAAGGTTGTGTGAAAACGGTACTTCTTATTTTGGTATTTAAACAAAGTTGATTTTTCCACCAAACCCAACCGGGTTAGTTGTTTTTTTTTTTTTTACAAACTAAGTAATGGTGTCGCGTTCATTTATATAACTTAATCTGCTTGCCGTCTGTTGTTAATCAACAAATTAAAATTATATTTAGTTTGTTTATCAGTATGTTGGCAAAACATAATTACTGTGAAAAACTGATTTGTTTAGTTATAAATGTTAGTTACAATCATCTAACAATATCATACAGTAAATGTTTGATATGTGTATACAGTGGAACTTTTAGCTTAGAGCTACTATTAATATTAATACTATTACTATTAATATTATAGTTTAATATTAAACTATATTGAATAGTTTATATTCAAAGAACCCGATGAAAAATTTTTTAAATGTAAAGATTCAGTCTCAATTGTGCCAATGACAGAAAGTGAAATATGACAGTCCCAAAGTGCACTTTGGTGATATGAGATTTAAAACGAATCATTGTAAACAATCTGAAACTTGTTAACGGCTAACAAGTTGGAACGGATCAGCTGTCATGTTGGGCACACCAATGCACATTATGTCTAAGTTGAAATACACTAAAACCTCGTTTATACGGTTTTGATGGGACCTACTGGGTCCCGTTACGGATAAATCAAATATCACGGGGTTTTATATAAAAACACTCGTTTTTATGAATCATTTATTGTAATACATAATAATCACTACTGGTAAGTACAGAAAATTTTGTTGAATTTGTACAAGAAATAAGACAAAGAAAACTGAAACTGCTATTTAAAAAAAATCGATGATGTTCTTCTGCTTCACTGTCTGATATATTAATTCTGAACCCAATTAAGTCACTGCACTCAGAAACAATATTGTTTACTATCATTCAACTCAACACTGATCTTACGACAGTATAACAGAAGTAAACAAATAAGTGACGCTGATTGGTGGGCGCGTCTGACTCAGTGACTACGTGAGTACTGCAGTCATATTTGACCACGGCTGAGCCGTGCCGTACACTCGGTGCCGCAAGACTGATACCATGCGCGGGATCTGCCACAATTAGCGTTGTTTCCGAGGACCATTGCGGATAAACCGGAGTTCCGGATAAACGAGGTTTTAGTGTATACCAATTGGCACAGTATACTTGCTTATATCAGACTTATCATAAACGTTTTTCTAAATGGTAATTTTCGGTACGTTGGTTATTTATAAGCAAAATTAAAGTTAACCATATATTAAGAACGGCATTATCTACGCTCATAAATATCTTCATAAGATACATTTTTAATTTCATTAAAGTCAATAAAAATCTCGGAACTGCCGTACTTGACTTTTTATCACTATAACTATAATAAAACGATTGATGTACATTGTGTACCTTTATCAAAGGCTTTCGAACTTTACTATTAATATGAAGACTCATAATATGAATAACTAAACAAAAACCAATCGTTCATGAGGTCAGCTGTTAGTAATTAACTCAAAATTACTTATCTAACACAAAAAACTTAAACATTGGGTGGGAAGAACTCCAAGCGTTTTTAAATCAAACAAATGTTACATCTCCAAATAGTCTACGTATTAAGTGTAGAAAATAAATTGCAGATGAAACGGAGAGGCTAGCGCTACTGGTGGCTGGGGATTAACAAAATAATAAGATGGAGGTCGGACAAGATCGGAATGTCTCCATGTGTAGCCTATAAGTTGAGGTGGGATCATTTGTCTTTACTCGCTGTGCCTTGCCATTGTCGATGTTTACGGTGGCCAACATTATGTATTACAGGAGCTGTATAAACACTTTTAAGTATTGTACTTCTGAAAGAAATAAAAACCAATAACCTATACAGTAATATTGGTTTTTAGGAGTCGGTGGAAGCTCAGCGGGTAATGTCATTACAATGGCACGATTCTGGTTGTTGTAGGTTCTATCTGTAGTCTGTCTTTTTTCCACAGGCTGAATAGATTAAAATTCTAGTGAGGCTTAAACAATTTTGTAATTTAAGGTTATAATATTAGAATAAACAACTTTACGAAGTTTGTCTTGACGAAATTTATTTGTAGGTTATCTGAGTCAAGAAAGAGTTTGCTCTCTAAGGTCAAATACAATTATGTTACATAATATATTTACAAATATTAAACATAGGAAATTAAAACAAATAATTGAATATTTTACTTTGTTAAATTTTTACTTTAATGGTCTTCTTCGCCATTAAACAACGAAATCATACACTTCGTATTAACTTGTTTCGGACGCCGTTTTTCGAAGTAAAACGTCAAGTAAAAAAGTACTGTCTTTTATGCAATTTTAAAGGGTTTTCAAACTACAATTTCCGTATTATTTTTAAGGTCACAAGTAAAAAATATAAATCCTTTTTAATAATTTAAAGTTACTTCTCTGATTATTCATTTATAAATAGAATCTGAAACACGAGATTACGAACGCAAGTTTCAACGATCTTCCTGCTTGCGATTCAAGCCGGCTGTGGCGCTACTAGCCAACTTGCAAAAGTTGTATAATACACTCACCCTTTTATTTATATTGGTTGGTGCTCAGAGTAAAGGAACGGTAAATGGGCGGTTAGCAGGCGCTGAGACTCGTGTTTTCAGTCCAGCATTGTCGTCCCCTGCGCCACCACAAGATTACTGTGAGTACTCGGACCAATTTTATTAAAGTCACATTATACACTCGGAGTTTCCCCAGGGTGGAGAAGAGCCTTAAGAGAAATAATGAAAATATTCATTTTATTTATCTTTTAATATAAAATTGAAATTACAAAAAGACAAATATGGCAATGTCTAGAAATCATAAATGGCAATTTCTTTGAATTTCATATGGTTTTCTACTTTTACGAGGGGGTGAGCCCTCTTTGAAGATTCGCTTATGGTTTTTACTTCTTTTATTCGTGTCCTTCTTTTGTTATATAAGCACAGAGAAAGATCGTTAAGAAAAAAGGCTTGAAACAATGTTACGATTTTAATTCAATTCATCTTTTTAACTACTGTACTTTTTTGTAACAAATCTTGATCTGGCTTATACTGGCTCAGGACATTTAGGAGCATCTGAGCTTCCATCCATACTAGTTTGTGTGTAATTTAAAATAATGTACCCAGGCACCTTTTCAGGGGTTTTCGCAGGAATGTCCTATGTTAAGATTTTATCTAGTTATCGTTAAATCCAACAACATGCTAAATTCTATTATTCCAGTATCACCGGAAATACCTAAGGTTTGGTTGCTTAGTCAGAAGGTCTGCAAATTAATCGCTTCTCGGAAACCAAAACTTACAGAAAACCGAAACTGGGTGGTCTTTCTAGGCGGGATAAACTTCAGCCAAAAAACATTAATATTCTAGTGCAATGCTGCGCGGAGCCTTCATGATGTTATAACATGGAGATAAACTAAAGTACTTCAAAGATGTGATGATTTCAAATTGTAAAACTGAAATGAATGGTCGTATACAGTACTTCACAAGTTGTCGAAGAAGGTCTAGTTGTCTCCATTAGAAATGTTTGTTTTATTTTCAGATTTCCTTTGTGTAGCAGGCCTATTGAATGGTGCCCAAACAAGCCGACATCATTATGTGGATCATTGTGCGTGACATTGATATTGCGCTCTTCCTCCCCCCAGTGTTGTCCCTCCTTAATACCATTGTGCGTAAGCAAAGTAGGAAAGCAATAATATTATGTAAACATGTCTATGGAACATGACTGTCAATGGTTTTTCTTTCGATTTTTTGTGCAATCTTATTTTCTAGCTGAAACGATATGTCCTGGACGAAAGTGTTTCGCAATTTGGTTGATTCAGTATCTCCTATTCACAATACGTTGTGGGTGTCTCAATTGCTAATACTCTTCTGTATCGGTTCCATTCAGCAGATAAGAATCCTTGTGTTATCTACTGTTCTGTTGGAAACTTCGCTGTTGTTCCAACAACGTAAGGAAAATTTTCGAGCTATAAACGAATATCTTGTATTATCTTGGTGTCTTTTTTACTTTTTTAGAAGAGTACCGCCATGAATAGTGAATGCAGGTAAACATACTGTGACTAAAGACTAAGTTAGAACTTCAGGCTATTTTTTTTAATGCTTGCATTTCTGTTAATATATAATAACTTAATTGATGTTACTAACTTATATATTATGTTTACAAAAGTACAATTACGTAATATGTGTTATTTTACTTCAATATATATACTAGGTAATTGTTTCGTTAGTTTTTGTTACCCTGACTCTATATATAATTTTTAAGAGTGGCAGTCCTCTTCTAAAAAAGACCCTTATCCTGCCCCAATCCGCAGTGCAGTTTTGCTGATGAAATGTAAAATATACTAACAATCATTTGAAATATTTTTTTTAAATACATACATTTTTTGAGTTTTGTTTGTGATTTATTTAGGATAAGGTGATTCATTTGTGGGATATGTTGTTAGATTAAGTTTTTCAGGAGATACCGTGAGTGCTATGTTGTACGTGTAGTTTTTCCAAAACATATTTATAAATCAACTCGCATTTGAGATATTTATTTCAATTTTGTGATGTTTCGTCTATCAAGTTTTGTGAAGAAAAAATGTGGACTACCTATGACCATAAGTCTAAAGTAAATCCAAACGTTTTTATTTAGAATTATAAGCCTTGTGTGCGCCACTGTTCGAATCCAGCTATAGGCGTTTACTTTTCCGTTTATTCAAAGGCACAAAGTGAGAACTTCGAATAGTTTACAGTGGCCGTTTTAGCTTTTGAACCTTGGCCTCAGAGAAGGTCGACGTACTGAAGAGTGCAGATCCGAGAGATGGGGAGAAGGCCCTCCCATGCAATTAGTGTGCTGGCATCGATATGTTTGTATAGGTAATTATCTGTGACCCTGATATTTGTATAGTGTCTAATAATTATTAATGCATTGTTTCGTGCGATGTATTTATAGTTGATATGTAAGGTTAGGTTCGATTTCATGTACAAACTGCGGACATATTATTGTAATTCTTAGCTTGTAGATTTAACCATAGGCCTACTATTTAGTAATTTCGTTAGACTGTCTAAACTATGAACGACGCACAAGCTTCATTTCTTTTGTTATTTTTGGCGATATCTCATCAAATTAAATTACATTAAAATTCACTAACAGCTGATGGCCTCTCGTTAAAAATAAGAAACCTTTCTCTTGTACTTTTTTTTAGTAAATTATTAATTTATGAAAATGAAATGTTCATCGTTTATTATGTTTAAACGAATAAATTTTAAGCTTCAGTCAAATATTTTGTGCTGAGTAACTTTTTAAATGTTCTTATTTACCAGAAGGCTCTGCCAATACTCGCTTCGCTCACCAAGCCCAACGGCACTCACGATGAAGTAACTGAAAACAGATTATTGTATACTCTAATATTTCACGGAAATGACGATTGTCTAGGAAAGATATACTTTGATCGGGGTAGAGCGGTGAGGGTAGCAGTGGCATGGTTCCTGACGCATGCGCAGTAGGGTCAGAGTTTTTGCGTGAATAACAGGAGTTGTAAACCTTCTTATATCATATTTAGTATGTACCTCATTTAAATTTCATTTACGGTTGTTAAATTTTTATATATTTCATAGTTAGCACATAGGCTATATTTATCAATTTCGAGATCTGGTTCAATAATTCAGAAAACAATGCTTGTCTTATCTTTAAAAGTATTTCTGAACAGATGCATTGTTTTTGTGTTAAAAGTTACAAAAACAGTGTCGTATCTTAAACTTGAGATGAAAATGACTGAAGGATCTATAGCCTCCTGAACTGAAATGTCTTGCCTTATAAGAATGTATCCGTTTCATCATCAGGATTCGAACAAGGAACTTTAAACCTTTACAGTCGGATACAATAACAAAGCCACCATTTTACAAACAAATAACTACTAAATGACCATATTGAAATTTGCTATTTGACAGCAACAAATATTTACAAATTTAATATGACCAAAGAAAAATAAAAACGAATGGCAGTTTTTTTCTCCATTTTATAACACGTTTAATTAATAAAATCGTATGCGGTAGACATAAGCCATTGCGGACTTTTTGAGGATTTCATTGCCACTATTTCTTCAGCTTACTGCTTTGGTTTAAGTTTAACGGTTCAGCCAGCGTAAAGCATAAAATGCAGCACCAACCACTGTGTAGTCGATGGTACCTTATTTTGGAATCAGTGAAGTTTCGTCAAAACCTTTTTTAGTAAAGTTTCATCAAAACCGGATGAGTAGTTTTTGAGTTAAAAAGCACATAGCCTACTTTAACTTTTAAAACAATTGAAAATGATTGAAATGAGAACAAAGTGGGGTTTTACCTTCCTAAGTGTGCAGCAACGGGTATATTTAATGACTATGACAGTTTAGGTTGATATCTGGTAATTTCGAAACATAGCATCACTGCCATCATGCGCTATTTTAGTGGCATTTATCTCGTGCGTATACATAACCTTATAAAACGTTGTAATAAACATTTTTCTTGGTTGAGTAATGCGAACGTTTGCCTCCGAATCCATCAGGTCGCGACACCGTCGTCAAACATTCTGCTCAAGGACATACTCGGGATGAAAGTAGGTTAGACGGACGGTAAAACTTTTATTTTATTTGTTTTGTACGTTTAATGGTTTAAGATACAGTACTAAAGATTGAGTTATGTCGCGGGAACGCTCGTGAGATTACTGAGGATTGTGTAATTCGTGTTCGATATCGTTAATAGAAAGCCTGAGTGATGTTTAAATCGATGCGCAGATCCGGGCATCTGCTCGGCTTAGGCGTATTATTTATAAATACAATATACAGGTGTCCCGGAACTCTCTGGAATCGTTTTGTAGAATTGTTTCGGAAACGTTTAGACTATCCGTAGTTTTGTTTTTTAACAACAAAAAACTTGGTGGTGTACAAATATGTTGTGAAAACTTTTACCAGGATACACAAAATCTGAACATTGTCTTTAAATGGCGGCCGTGTAAATGTTTAATGTTAAATATATTTAAAATGTATAACGGTCGCAACTTTTAGACACTGTTCTGATTTTTTGTAGGCCTATACCCTGATAAAAGTTTACATAACAAATATGTTTACCAAATTTAAACTTGATATCTTATCTAGTTCCACAGACATTATGTTTTTTCTGTAAACAATATGGCGAATAAATGGAAATGCGTTTTCGAACTTTTTAATTGGAACTTTTTATCTTACTTAACTTTGGAACAATTGTACAAAGCTGTTCCTGATAGTTCCGGATACCCTGTATACAGTGTCTAAAAAATGTGTCCACAGTTTGAACAGATGTATTGCAGCGTAGACAACAAAATGTATATTTACCTCTTGCATTGTTTTGTACTTTAAATTATTCAAGGTGACCTCTGGTTAGACAAACAAAATAGAAAAATCGTAAACAAATTTCAACGTTGTCTTTTTAAATTTGATCTCTGAAAGCTCCTATTGTAAATCTTTTAAGCACGGGGGTATTGTTAAATAAAAGATTCCTAAAGTGATTTCTGCTCATGCGCAACTCGACCGTGAAAAATTTGCCTGGCAGTGATTCGGAAAAATAACTTTTTATAACGTGGCGCAGCTTAGCATACAGAGTGAACCCACCTTACTCCAGTTTACTACATTGGATCGTCCACACATTTACGTAGATTTAAACCCGTGCGGATTACTCAAACTTGCATAAAGTAAACAATTTATATTTCAAGAAAAACAAATTAACGAGTTTTTTCCAAATATCGTATCTGTTGATAAAAGTAACCTATTCGAATTTCTAACAGTAAATATTCAAGTGCACGACTTCTTTAAAATTAGACTATAAATGGTGATTCTGGGATGAAGAGTGACAGTTTTAAATAAGTTTTAGTTTAGCATGACTTAATTTATGATTCAAAATGTTCACCGCTCTGCAGCGTATTTACTGGACGCTGAGAGACCATCACTTCCAAGTTGTCATCACACTTTCCAAGAAATGGCCGGTAGTGTGTGAATCACGACTTTGCAGCGATGAATACGTAAACTATAGGCTAGTTAAAGTATTCATTGGCAGGAGAACACTCCTTGAGCGCCGGCGGACATTCTGGCGGCCGAACCCTTCTCTAGAACAATAAACAACTTGTGGAAAACCTGCATAATAACAAAGTCTTGCGAAATATCTTCATCTGTTTAGTCGTCAAAAGTCAAATGTTTCACGGATAATAAATATAACAATTAATGTATATAGGGTGATGCCTGTATAGTATACTATTGTTTTCCTCAACCGTCGGAAATGTTGCATTGTATGTTTTTAGTTAAGATTTCACTCAAACACTACAAATACAATTGTTGTTAAACGTTTACTGATGTGTAAAACATTGTCTTTTAAGTAACCTAGGCTGTGTTGCATTATGTAATTTTCAAAATGCGACTAAAAATAGATTACTTTTGTGAGAATCCACCTTTAGGTGCCTAATTACAGCGTACGTACACCATTAACAAAATGTAGAAAAGCGAAGAAACGTGACCTATAAATAAAATAATAACTAAATAAATGATAAAATAGACAAATTTATATAAATTTGAAATAAAGAAAATATAAACTTTCTATTGTCTATGAAGATTTGACGTTAATAGCCACTTAACAACCCACGATCCTTTTTTGCATTTCACATTGTGCCTTTAGGAATAATTAAGGACAAAAGTTTTATTTGAATTTATAGTTAATTGATGTGACTCCAAAAAGTTTTTATTAAGATAATTATTGCGTCTTATTTGTAGAGTGTTTATATTTACTTATTCTGCTCATTTGTTCATAGTGAAATATTGTTCATAAATATTGTTCTTTAATCATACATTTTTTAAATCATTTGCATCTGACGATTTGTTACTATTGATAAAATATGTATAGAACTTTATGCCATTTAGATAAATTAGACTAATAAAGGCGGGAAAATCAGAAATTAGCGAAAGTAAGTCGAACGCCAGTAACTAGGTACGAACCTACGCGATTCTGTTGGTAGTTCCAACAGGCAGGTCGGACTCCTTTAACCTCTCGGCCAAGCTGCTCCAAAAGGTTATATAGAGCGGTTGAAAGCCCATATCTCCGAGACCCTTTAGCATATATAGATTTAAATTCACTGTGACTTTAAATAAGTAAACGTAATAATATTTGTACAAATTTTATGAGTTTCTATATCTAGTACAATATTTAACAATAAAATACAATTTATTAATTATTTTAAACGTTTGCATTTTTGTAAATGTTTTTATCACTTTTAGAACGAGTGAATAAAATTTTATGTGACTGTTTTGAATGGTTAAATATACATTAATAATGACTTAAACTGGATTCTTCTGAGAGATAGCCTTCTTGCTTAGAAATAAAGAGTGCTGTGTTTTTATCACTGCAGGAGCCAAATTATTACTACTTTGAGCGTAAATGTTTACTATAGAAAGACACGATATTTCGTATAAAGGCGTAAATGACTTTTGTAAGGTGACAACTGTACAAGAGGCAAAGATTTCGCTCCCGCAGAGGCTTCACGTGATGACGACTAGAAACGGCAGTAGTAATTAGTTTAATTCATGTACTTTTTTCTATTGTGGTCAAATGTACGATAAACAGGCAACCTCATTTTGTAGGAAACAATGACGGCGATATCCTGTTGAGAAATGTACGAAACTCTCACAATTAAATCGCCTTTGCCCAAGGTCACGAAAGATAACAATATGACGTAACGTAATCACGTGATCACGCCGGCATACCGTTACTGGTTCAGAAAGCGAAACCGTGCAGGTAGCGTTACCACGCGCCATATGGTCGGCGACTTTCGTACGTCAAATTATAGTTTTCAATGTTGGTAGTGTTGTCAGGGTGAATAGTGTTAAAGTTTAAAGAACGAAACGTGTGTGGTGGTTTCATAAATACACGATATTTTTGGTCAGTCATATTGAGTGCCGGATCTGTCAATTTTGGGCCTCCCTGCAGACCCTCTTTGCAGCGGAAATATATTTGCTATCAACATTGCCAAATAGTGTAAGCCCAAAGCGTTAAACATTCTTGCATTATTACTTCGGAGTTTCAGAGTTGTTTAACAAATAGGTATTGTTAGGTAGAACTGAGGTTATGTTCACTGCATTCAGATGCACTTGACGGCTTTGATGAACTTGGCTTTAAAGTGAATTTACTTTCGTAAGTTGGTGTATTGGTTTCGGTAAACAAAGATTCGACAGAGGTGGATCCACTAGCATCCTTATTTGCAGGTTGAACATTCTAATTGGTAACCGTTAAGAATTGCGTGATTTTTGTTGGTCCTTTCAATCTCTAAATCTGCGAGCTTTTAGCCGCACTACTTGTTTTACTCATGCTACTTTAGCTTTACACACTTATTCCTAGTTTTAAAGACACAACTTCGCTTTAAAAGAAACGTGGTATAGAATGATTGTGAGAATAATAATTCGTCTTCTTTGCACTCACAATGGCCATACAAATACGGATTTCTACAAAATAATTGAAACGCAAAACCTTTAAGGCGTCAGTAGCGCCAATTCTGAAGGTTTTAATGGAAACAGAAATGCGCACAAATATCCATGATATAGTCGAAAAGAACTCTAGAATGACCATTCCACCAACTGAAAAATAACTAACAACCTATCCATTTAAAAATCCCTAAATTATTATTTTTTTTCTAATAAAATTCTACTCTGCTGTGAGAGTATGTGGCCCTTAAGCAACGGACCCCCGCATTGAGGGGGTTTTTTTTTGTTCATAGATCCGGACCTGACTCATATTAGAAAATATTTATATTGCTATTTAATATTGATAAATATTTTTGACAAGACGTAGAATGATTTTCTGTAGAAACATTTTCTGAAATGCAGCAATTTCTAAATATCTTTAAATCTTCTAAAAACAAGCTAAACTCAAACGCATTGTTAGCTGTCATTTTCAAATCAAAATAATCTTATATTGCCCATTTCAATATCTTGGACCACGAAAGATTTCTTTTATTTTTTATAATTAATTTGTTAATTTTGTGTATCAAACTTATTTCAAGAACCCGCGAATAAAAATGCACATCAATCACATGTATTTAGTAGTAGGTATAATCTATGAGTAGATTGAGTAAGCCATACTTGGATAACGTGATGATTTTTATTCATCATCATCATACTCATTATAGACGTGTTTTTTAAAGGAAGGAGCGAATGTAGTAGTATACTTTAAGCGGACATTTTAAGATAAAATAACAGCGGGAAATATTCTTAGTTTAAGGACAATGATTTTTTCAATCATTCATTTATGCTGTACTCCTTTTTCAAGTTTTGCATATTTAATGTACTAAACAGTAGGCCCTACGCACGGACATAATTTTGAAAGTAAAATAGATATTGCTCATCAAATTAAACATTATGTAGAATGTATCCTATGTGATCGTATAATTGCAACAAGGAAGCGTTCTGCCCATTTCTTTGTTATCCTGCGTAGGCTATTCACGTCAAACTGCTCCATTAATAAAACTCTGACAGAACCGTCGACAGGTCACCCATTAAAGAAATAATTCGCGCAATTCTCACATCCCATTTATGGATTAAACAGTGAAATCTACCAATATCAAATCCGTGATTATCGGAAAGATAAACCGAACACCCAGTAATAAACACAGATGGTGACCTCTACGACCTACTCGTGCATCTGTGACAACAAGTTTGCTTTCTGTGTGTACTGACACATCTGTGACTTTTCTAACCGGTCTGGATCCGTTATGTACGATGTGAATATTGTTACGTGTAAATTCCTTGACGAGATTTCATGTAAGTGTTGTTATTAAAAGGATGTATAGTTGCAGTTGTGGGTATTTCCTGGTCCGGCGGCCATCTTTGAGATCTAAATGCTAATCTAATGGTATTAAATTGTCTTCACTACGTGGGACTCGATATAGTATGTGGAAGACACGACATTGATATGCCTAGAGTTTCTCTAGAGATCAGTGTATTTTATATTGCGTACGTACGTCAAACGTGTGATTGACTGAAAATAAAAGAAGAAAGGGCTTTTAACTGAAGAAGACCATATGTAATAATAAAAAGCGATATTTGTGTTTGCACATTCACTTTTAATTTTTATTCGTTAATTGAAAATGGATTTTTTTTAAAAGGCATCTTTTGGATTCATTATAATTATTAGTAATAAAAAACTTGAAATTTTGATAATTTTTTAAACCCCCCAAACTAGCTTTAAAAAATACTAAAGTTAGGGTTTTTTTCTTGAAAAAGTCGGAAGAGGGAATTTGTAATGCGTAAATATGAAATGAATAGTGAAAAACGATTGGCCTACTATAATTTCCCATTTACAATTTTATTACCATTTTTCGTTAAGTTTAAACAGTCTTAATCTTATAAGATTTGTCATAAATTACTTAGAAGTCAAAATCCATTGCAGAAGACCTGGCTTCTGGTTTAGTGTAGTAGAAATTATGTTTATTTAGTTTTTTCCGCATTAAAAAAGCCATTAAAAGGAAACAATATTATTAAAAGTGATAAAACCCAATCATGTTTGCAAACCGTCTTACAGTTTACAATAATTCCGTCGTATCTTCGCCTTTGAATAATTCAAAGTTTTCTGTTGTCATTTCTTACCCAAAACTTACACGTGAGTTTATACTTTATACACTCTAACCTACAAAATGAGTTTGTGTTTGTTTTCGTTTTTGACAAATAAGCTATTGTGATACAAATAATTTTATGGAAATTCAAATTTTACAGAAAACAATGTAAGGGCTTAACAACAATTTCTTTATTTATATTTGTTTTTATTTTACATTGCTCACATTTCTTAAATTATTAAAAACTTAACGACCGACAATATGTTCCATAACGTCACCTACAATAACTACATTTCATTTAGAAAAATTGTTGAACATATTACTTAACTGAAATCGAACCAATCAGTAACAGATAATATCCGTTACAGGCCAGCCACAGAGTAGGCCCAAGCTTTTAATCTGTGACAATTATCTTGTTTATCCGTGACCGGATCAATTCATGTGCCTACAACCTTTTAGGGTCTTTTCGATCCCGTTAAGAGACCAGATGTTAAGAAAAACGCTTTCGCCTCGCGGCATGCCTTGTGGTCTACGCTCCCGCACATGGTTGGCAGTTATTGTTATTAGTAATTCATACAGCACCTTCTTCGCAGTGTTTTGCATAGTGTAAAGATGGCAAGATCGACGCATGCTCAACCTACATATTTAAAAATGTGTAATGGCTGTTGTACTACCCAGACCATGTGACGTAAAGTAGAAAGGTCTTGATTTAAAGTGCCTCTTTGGGGTTCTTTCCTCCACACTAATCGTTAAACATAGCCTGCTTAGGGGAGATATGTCTGCTATTAATAACTAAAGAACTAACGTGGAAGTTTTTAACGGCTAAAGTAGCTCTTTAATTACTAGTTTTATGAACAAAGTTATTCTCTTAACTATCAACATTTGTTTTAATGAAAACATAAACTAGTACTATACCATGTTATTTTTGTTTCTGATAAAAATAACGATTTTTCTTCATCGTTTCTATATTAGTTAATACAGTTTCTATTTTGATAATTATTTGTGTTAAAATTTGTAATAGTAATGAATTTAGTTTTTTTTAATTGTGAATGTAAATGGGTATTCAAAATTACATGGTAATAATTCGGTAGCTTCTCGGCCTACAATTTTCCTCTTACAATTTTGTAATGTTTGTATTCAATTTTAAACTTATTAAATGGCTGCTTTTTTTGGAACCGTTGTATAAAAAATATACAAATTTTATGAAAAACTTAAAATGTATGGTAATTTTTTTTCAAAAATTAGTATTGATAGGCCTATATCTTTTTGTTCGGGAGTTGTAGAAGAAAAACAAATTGCGGACAGACAAAAAGAAGAAGCATTTATGGACCTGTATTTATAAAAAATGTGTTTTAGTTGTGGAACACTTTTCAAAATATTGGCTTATAACTTAGATTCATCTTGTGTGCCTATTGTAATTTCATATTGACTGGCCTTTGGGTTTAAGTTTTTAAAAAAACTTCAAAATCCATTTGCCTAAATATAACCTATTGTATTTGATACTATTAACAACAATAGCTCAACAGTAGAAATAACTTTAAACATATTTTCAGTTTTAGAGGAAGTTCTCATTACTGGTTCTATTTTGATCGATGATAACCTATTTCCTTATATAAATCCTTATGATCTTGTTAAAGTCTCTAATAATGCGAAGATATAATCATATGGCTCAATAGTATGCGTACAAACAGATATGTACTACGATAGTCAAATAATAATCAAGCTTTTTTGCAGATTTACAAATTATCAACCATCTCCATCTTGCTACCATATTCAGACAGTCACGGTTTGTTGCCGAATTTCGGTGTCAGAAGTGTCAGAGAGACCATATGGTTATTATTCATCTGGTCGATCTATTATCAGGATTGCTATTAAGTATCCTGTCATAAACCTGCTGGTAATGTGAACTAAATACGCCATCATATTAGATTCAAACAAAATCGAATAGTACTTTCCCGATGTCAGATCGAATACCAAGTAGGATCCGAAATATTCATATTGTTTAATCATGCTCGAACTTTTTAAATTGGTAAGCTGTAAGAACGTGTTAACAAAATGTATTTATTTATGTAAAACAGGTTTATATAGTAGTTAGGAATTACTAATTACAAACAGCTTTCAATAAATTTGCGGTACAAAAAATGGACATATGTTTTAAGGTATATAAACAGTGCACGGGTCGTGACGGAAATCGGGCCAACAGTAAACTGTAAATTAATAGATGCAGTGGACTTGTAATACATTTTGAAGGAAACACAATAAATTATTTGTACATAAAATACAGAAAAATATCTGCTTTTCTTGTAAAGATACAATGTTATTTACAACAGGTGAAAGGCTGTGTATTTACGTGCGTTAGTCAAGCTGGGATAGGCTTAATGGTTATGCTCCTCGTGATAATTAGGTTTGGCTGCACCCATACCCGTCATCGTCTTGCAAGTGTTTGTACATCTACATAATATTCTATGTTAGTTTGCTTTGGTTTTAATCGATTCTTCTTTTATTAGTCT
>JAGFPH010001065.1:206173-257048 GCA_018207615.1 Philaenus spumarius
AGTCTTCTAGATATAACCGTCTTCGTTTGTATTACAAATAAGGTACCATTCCAGATTATATATAGGCATAATTTATGAAAAAACTTTAGATTAGTACAATGCTGAAACTCTGTGATTACCTGAAACTAAGGTCGAACCTACGAAAAGTGTGCTGATGACTTTCGTGTAATGATTTGGCAAATGTGGCTACATTTTGCATTCATTTAGTTTTCGTTCCAATATTGGTTGACTAAATTCAGCACACTCCTTTGATTCCGCTAATTGTGAGTTTTTATATAATTACCTCCGCTAATGACTAATTCAAAGAACGCTTAACAAACAGTTAGTTGAGCGGAACGAACAAATACGACTCGAAATGAAAAACAAATAACGTTTTGAGACTTGAGCAAACAAATCAGACACTACAAATATTTAACCTCAACTCCAGAGCTGAACGTAAACTGCCTCCTTCCTAAACGATATCTAACACGTTATTTATCGCTGTTATTGGTACATGCAGTATATATTTTGTATATAGTTTTGTATTTATTGTATATATTTTACGCATGTTTTTTATCGGAGAGATTATAAACAGTGCTACACACTTCTGCCATTAGATTTATTTAAGTAAAATTGCTATAAAGGTAGGCCAACATTTGAGATCAATTTGTCGTTTGCAAAATGAAACAAATCATATTTAACCGTAGTTTTTTTGACAGTCGTTTCTGTGTTTTTTTTTTTATAAACACTGTAACTGATCCCGTAGTTAATATGCAAACAAAATGTAAAAGCATTTCAGGATACTGCTTCCAAATAAATTATCATCAAGCCTCTAGTTGTATTTTTCTTCTTTTTATTATAGGCCTTTAACATTGGAATTAAATCAGCAGTTGAAAAATGATGTATCACATACAATTTAAGTAATACATCTTTTCTTTGGGCTTGAAACTTCGACGTGAGCCAAAAGTTGTCTATCACCTTTATATTTGCTTTAGAAATACCATGGCATCATAAAATAATTGTCTTATTAGGAAAAAACTTACAATGAGTTGTAGGTCGATTACTAGTTTGGTCGTCCAATTTTCCTAGAATTAACCGCCAAGTTATCGACTTAAGTGCGTTAATCACTCGGCGAGTTATTATTTTTTAAATAGTGATTAGTTTTTTAATACCTTATAATGTATGATTAGTTCCCTTACCAAGTGGATCAGATATTGGAAAGTAATATCTTCTGAGCAATTTCGCCTCAAAGTTACCACACGCTACAAAATGGTAGCAATGACTACATGCAGTTAGTGATGGTAGAGAGTATGGTTGTGATTCATTGACCTGTGTGTAAAAACCCAATTAAAACGTGTTTAAACTCGTAATGTGTAGCCTATAGCCCAATGAATGTAATTTTAAAATTTTAAATATATTTTTTAGTAACTACAAAAGTACCACATATTCAGGATTTAAAGAATTAACGTCGTTAGCCGACGAGAAGTGTGTAATGCGATTAATACCTTTGGAGGCAAAACTGAGACTTTAGGAAGTTGATAGTGGCGGTCTATTTTGAATTCGAAAATAATACTTTTTACTCATAATAATTATTAAATTTTATTACATCAATGAAAAGTGTATTGTTTTTGGAATAAAATTGTTTACCTACGAGTAAAAGAAAGGAAGGGATTAGAGAAAGTGACAGAAAGATATAACGATCACGATCAACAGGTGGCCTATTAATTACTATGAACAACATGTAAGCACTATGCAGGCAATTAATATGTAATAGATGTTGACATTACTCGGATCCTTATTGGCAGTGTGTTAAAATATTCGCACGGAGTAAAATTTGAACTCTACAAAATATTCGTATCGTGTTAGAGCTGTAAATGGTATTTGAATAATGTAATAGCTAATTACTATTTTTTTTTTTTTTTTTGCTTAATATAAAGTATAATCTATATACTGTATATAAAAGCGAAATGCCACTCGTTCACTCACTCACTGACTCACTCATAACGATTTCTCAAAAACTACCGAACGGATTGAAATGAAATTTGGTATGTAACTTCCTCTAGGGCCATAGGTGCTTACTAAGAAAGGGTTTGAAAAAATTCGAAATTTTAGGGGGGGTTTGGGGTTAAAAATTACTAAATCACGATTTCTCCAAAATTACCGAACAGATTGGAATGAAATTTGGTATGTAGCTTCCTCTAGGGCCATAGGCGCTCGCTAAAAAAGGGTTTAAAAAATTCGAAATTTTAGGGTGGGGGGGTTTGAGGGGATCAAAGTTATTAAATCACGATTTCTTCAAAACTACCGAACGGATTGGAATGAAATTTGGTATGTAGCTTCCTCTAGAGCCATATGTGCTCACTAAGAAAGGTTATGAAAATTTCGAAATTTTAGGAGGGGTTTGGGGGGATCAAAGTTACTAAAATCATAATTTCAGATCTTTTATTATTATGACAATAGTGCTTTTATTATTTAAGATCTATATATATAAAAGCCAAATACCACTCACTGACTGAACACTTAAAAAGAATACAATTACGTTAAAAAGACTGAAAATACTAACCACCACGGGCAACGCCGTACGGGTCAGCTAGTACTTGATAAAAATAGATTGCATTTTTTTAAATGTCATATGAATATTAAAATTGAATACATGTCATTTTATTCAATGTACTGAGACAAAATATAGTGAAACAGAATTGAAAAAATTTAAATCCATTTTTTAAATTGTGCGTCATTATGAAAGATCTTTATTCCTCTATACTTTATTATTACGCTCGGTTTTGGTTTACAATTCAATTATAATAAAGTGTAATCATAAGTCGACGATCAGATGAAAAATAACATAAAATGTTTAAATCGAATTATTGAGCTTATAATACAAAAGAACCTGCATGCTTTAAGACCTATCCCTAAACAAAAACCGAACCTACAATCAGGTACATTTTTTAAAGTATGAAATCAGTCGTTAGTGGAAATGATACTGAGTAATAGCCTACATGCCGGTTAAGGGTCTGCTCCAGTAAACGAGAAATCCACCGTAACGCAAACGCCTCTCACTATATCCCTATCTAATCAGTGCAATTTCTTGCGCTGGCATTGCCTCATTTCAAACCATTTTATAAGTCTATCTTTTGTAATTGAGTGTTGAAAAAAAAAACTGAATATTCTTTATAAAATTTCGGATCCTTCTTGCAAATTATTTTTCGTTATTAATTTCTTATTGTGTTAGGAAAATAATTCAAACTTTGTACTTACAAAATGTCAAAATCAAAAACATTTTTAAAAAATGTAAATTGCAAGACGGATGCGTGTTGTGACTGTGCTTAAAATGAGACCTTGCAAACAATTTTATGATAAAAAATAAACGAAATAAATGGTTTGAAATTTAACATTGCTCTTATGGGATAAAAATCCAAGATGGCTGCCACTACAGCAGACCCTTAAGAGGCGTTAAAGTAACTAATTATTTTGTACCAAAACTGAAACTCTTACAATGTAAATAGCACTTTTCTATTTATTGACCTACATTTTGTAAAAAAAAAACTATTTGTAAATTTTAATATTTTTCTTCAAACTGGCAAAATTTTTTCATAACTTTACTTTTTCTCTCCGTGAAGTTAAGGCCTATTTATATATGTAGATTTTAATAATATAATTTTAAAAACTTGCCAGAACTAGTTCAGATGTTTCTAATAAAAAAACAATTGTTTCAATATATATTACTAAACGACCGTTAATGTATGCACAGCTGTTTCAATACAAAAACATATGATGTAATCGTAGTTAGCTTGACTGGCGTTTCAATAAGTTACGAATAATAACCTAATCAAAGTAATATGTTACAGTGTAATTACATTCGTTTATTACTGCACTTGTTCTATCTCGGTCATATACGAATGTAACTACTGTAGTGTTGAAATAACAGTAAGTTTATTTTTACAATGTAGATTTGTCAGATCACATATCCGGACCATCTTTCTTCAGTTTTTAAGCAACAAAATAAAATAAAAACGAACACGAATAAATAAACACCGTACTCAGTTAACGGTCTCTTGTTTAACGGTATTATAGTTTATGTTGGCAATGCTCACTTTAAAGAAAGTGAAAGAGCGCAGCTGGTTTTACATTCATTTTCTTTGTTTTAATTATTCTGTCACTTTAGTTAATGTCGTGACTGTAGCACTAATAACTTGCTCTGTATAAGTTCACGTAGGTTCGAATCTGTCTGCTAACGTTGACTTTTTATGTGTGTTAATTTCAATCTCCGTGCTCTACATTAATCCTGTGTGCATCATTGAATAAGAGGACTTTAGCCGTCACAAGCTGAAATCTGTTAAATTAAATATCTCTATAGTACATAAAATATCCATGTCATTCGCGCAAAAACTCTGTGATGCGTCAGGATCGAGGTTATCACTATCTCCACCTCCTTACTACGATCCAAGTACAGTAGTTCTGTCCTAATCAATCGTAATTTATGTGAACATATCCAGGTATACAATAATCTGAATTTGCTTTGCCGCGAGTATATAGATGGGGATGAGCGAAGCGAGCAGGGAGTGGAGCCTTCTCTTAATAATACTATGATGTGTGTCTTTGTATGCAACTATCAGTGTCATCACGTAATCAAATTAAATTCAAATCCGCCACGGTTGATGTGTCGAAAGCATTAAAATGTCAACTTTTAACTACTCTACTCTTTTAACTACTTCTTTAGTTTTGGTCAAACTTTGATGTGATAATTGCTGTCTGGGTAACGTGAGTTTTACATGATTTTTTTAATTGAAAGAGTGGAAAGGTTTTTGATTGCCTTTATGTCTTGTACGACTAAAATATAAAACAAACCCTAAACAGTTTGCGAAAGGAGTAAAGATCAGCAACAAGTCTGCAAGCGATTTGGTTCACATATAAATTTCTTTGTATAGTATAAAAGGTAAATGAACAGTAATTTTGGACCGACAAATATTTAAAAAATACGTATAATGTCTATTTGAGAAAGAAACAGACATCTACTTATTACAATTATAAATGTAAATAACAGGTATTTATATTGGTTTTTTATTGGTCAGGTCATTACTTAACATCACCACACGGATATATCATAACATATATATTCATATATAAATTTACTTTAGTGTAGGGTAATCCAAATTCCAACATACATATTTATAAACAGTAACATACATTCATAAAAAAACAATATTAAAATCAAGTAATACTCATTTCGTACTATAAAAACCAAACTTTATTGTGTGTGTCTATTTGCCTTTTTCAACAGTGTAGGCCTACATTATTTTCTGTGGTAGGTTACGCTGAGAACTTTCATGGTCCGACAGAAATATTTTATCGTAGCACTAGAGGGCTCCGCTCCCTACTCGCTTCGCTTCGCTTCGCTTACCAATCCCCGTGGTGAAGCAAATGCAAACAGATTATTGTATACTCGGACAGAGGGATTTTGATCGGAATAGGGTGGTGGGGGTAGCGGGAACCTGAATCCTAACGTAGGGCCAGAGTTTTTGCGTGAATGGCAGGAACGTTTTTTATATAAATTTAGAGAAATC
This sequence comes from Philaenus spumarius, assembly GCA_018207615.1. NCBI lineage: Eukaryota > Metazoa > Arthropoda > Insecta > Hemiptera > Aphrophoridae > Philaenus > Philaenus spumarius. Next base: position 211,717 of record JAGFPH010001065.1, read on the forward strand.
AGGTGTACACTCGTACTATGGTAACCGATTGTTTAACTTTTCAATTTCTTCCCTCATCATAAATGGAGAAGAGAGTATCACGTGTGAAATAATCTAATAATGTTTATTTGTTTTTGTTTCAGGTAATATTAAACGTGATACAGTGTAGACTATGGATATCCTAGAGGAAGGTCAGTTTAGCTTATCTTGAAGTGAACCCAATGAATGCCTTATCGCTGTGTAAACTTCACTTTAATAGGTTATCGAACGATGTTTTACTTTTATACGTTTTTAATGAATTTATGTTTTAATAGACAAATGCAGGAAGTTAGTTATGGCTTTATCGTTCACGTTGTTCGTTGGATTAGAGACAAGGGTAATTTGGAAAACATATTCAAGATTCCAGGGTAATTATGTTAATATCGAAGAAAACTCTTAATTAGTTTCTCAAAAATGTGTGCCACCATTTATTAATAAACTAGGGGAGATCTCTGTGTAGTTCGCGATATCTTGCGAATTATTTTAACTAAGTCTATATTTTAGATACGTACGTATATCTGATCGTATTTACTATTACGTACACAATAAAAGCCTAAGTATAATGTATATTCTATTAATTTGTAAAAAGAGTTCTTCAAACAATTTATGTTTTGCAAAAGTTCTCCAAGTGGTTATATTTCGTTGTCGGATAGGTTAACTAATTGTTTTTTTGAACATTGTAAAATCTGTCTCCATTCTTAAAGGTTCCTTAGTTAAATGTTTAATTCATTAATATTTTAGGTTAAAGAAAAATCTAATTAGTTTCAGCAACCTATATATTTAAATAATGTAGGAGCATTGAATTTAATTAGCTTTTTAGGTTAAAACTAACTGTTAGATTACAATGACAGCCACTTTTTTTGCCCGAATGTGTAGTTTGTGTGAACCTTAGTACACAGTGAATATTGTAAACAAACATTAAATTTTCTGTACTAATGAGCTCATGAATAAATTATTCAACATTGACAGAATATGTTCAGTAAAATTTGAGATTACATAGAACATACGCATCAACATTCAAACAAACAAAATGCCCTTATTAAAAAAAGGAAATATTGTTTTCACGTTGATTAACGTGGGTAATCATAATTCTCATAAAAATTACACACTTAAATAGGCCTATCTTAAACACATTTTTTACGATTTATTAATCTTATTCCATTCCAGCAGAGCCTTATAAGAAGCCCCTAGGTACTACTTTTTGTAAAAGCAGAATAATTAGACCTATAAATGAGGAAGAAAACTTGTATTACTGGTAAATAACAACGAATTGGGCTAATTTTAAATTACAACATTGAGGTTTTAAAAAGAAAGCCTACGTGTGTGTGTTAGAATCACGTTATATGCTATTGACGTAATAGACGGAGAAGCTTTGACCTTGAATTAATCCAACAAGGACTCTTCCTTACAGTTAATTAATGTTACAGGAAATGCACTGTAAAGATGCACCGGGTTGATTGTGAAGGAATTCCATTATAAACTTGTAAGATGTTCGACTTGATGGTCTTTAGTTAACTGCAGATTAAACATTTACTTGTAATGCATAATTAAGTGTTTGATGTATGCGTATGGCGAAAATTTGAAAATAAGACCGTCATTAGTAAAAACTTAAGTGCTTAACTAGCGATAGCATACGGCCAGCCTTCTCTAAGATGGCTCCACTCATTGAGTTTAATGTCTAACGTTAATATACCCTAAATATAGCTAACCAGATTGCCCAGCTTGCCTTACGAAGGTTCAGTTTAATATAACCTAAAACATGCAAATAGGACAGTACTTATCTCGCCACTTAAACAATAAGAAGTGTCAATGAGTTGTTGTTGGTGATAACACTGTTATCGGTCGTTTTCCGCCAATATGTTCAATGATCGAGTGCTACTTGATTTCGAGAATTAACTCTAGATAGCCGTTTGGAGTAATTATATGTGTTATCGATAAGTGAATGATGCAAATGTTAGGTGAAATTGGCCATCTTTGTTGGTGATTCACTGTAACAATTGTACCGTGCATGTAGCTCATAGAGGGATGTGCAATGTCATGCACGCGGAAATTATTTGTTAAGCACGGTATTAAGATTCGTTAAGTTCTGATGGCGGAGTCGTAGATTGTTTAACACATAAAGAGCACAATTTGTAACTTTGTTATGGTGCTTGTCTTCTGCTATTCTGTGAAGACTCGCTCTTACAGTGGATCCTGATGAACTTCAGATACAAATCACATCTGATTAAAATCCAGCGGCGCCGGACTCGTGCGATAGGAATCACCGTTCCGAAAATGCCGCATCAAACCCCCGAATAATGTTCCCGTGTGCTCGGCAACCTGCTATCCCGCCTTTAGAAGTGTGTAGGATATCATATTGAACAAATAAAATGATTGTTATACAAGTTTCGATCATGCTATATTATATTCATTATGTTTTCGTAATTTTAAAACACTGACAACACAGGAAATAGGGCATTATATTCAACCCGCGAAACACCCCCCGAGGATCAACATGGGTGGCGAAGGTTACGTGGTATTCCTAAAAGGATTTAATTTTGTTATACTTAAACCTTCAAAATAAAAATATGAAATAAAAAATGAGTTTCTGTTTATTTTTAGAAATTCCGTGACTAAATTTTCATCAAATTAATTTGATTATAGGGCTTTGAACCCCTTGCCTTAACGTTTAGAACTTATCAGTTCATTTTACCATTTATCATGGAAATATTTTGAAATATGTATTATTCTCAACTGTGTTTTATTCTTTTCGATTTTTTTTAAATCAAGCTTTGTATTTTACCTTTACAAATTCTTACAAGGGGACTGAATTATGTAGTCCAAAGCCCTGTCTGAAAATATGTACATAATAGGAAATAATGGTAAATACTTAACATTTATGAAGAGTCAACCCGACAGGATGACAAAAGTCCATTTAGTAAATGTTAAGAAATAAATTGAAAGTAGAGGGTTTTTGATCGAATAACAATATTTATTTTATGAAAGTTTTTTAATATATTTATTTTGTTTTTATGAAGCTTATGATTTGCAATAAATGCCTTTCTAAAGGGAAGTTTAACATGAAACTTGAGTAGCCTAGGACTTTCCTTCATTCTTCTTTATTAGTCTTAGAGAAATCTACACATATGCCCAACACATTTCTCGGAATGCGCTTTCTTGTAAATCATATAACTGATGTTATTGACTTGTTACTTGGGTAAATAGAAAATAAAATAAATCACGTTTTTATCATAGTACAACTATTTGAAACGGGGTAAACCTTGATATATCGGACTACTGGCTAACCGCTCTAGGCTACTTAGAAACCGGGTTGGCTTCTTGCGAGGACGGCCAAGGCTACGAGAAGTCATTGACCCTTTTGATACTTTGCATTACTGTTGCTTTAATTAGTGACAAGGTCGGGTTTAGGGGTTGGTCCTTTGACCGGTTAGAACATTAACGAAAAGGATTTTGTGACGTGTTGTGAAAGAAAGTAAAAGAATAATTCAACTACCATAGAAGTAGCTTGTTTAGTTGGACAATTTACTCATATGTTTAAATAAAATTATTCACGGTATTAAATAAAATTGATTTATTCTTTCCCTAAAAAAAATACGCAAAACAGTATACAATAGTATTTTATTTTTTACAATTAATTGTGAAACAATTACAGAAATAAATAAACGGGTACCAGATAACTGCCACATACTTTCTCCCAGTTGAAACTTTATACCTTCCCAAGAGTAGCATAGGAGGTGATTATTTAGAATTGCAAAAGTAGGACATAACATGGAAAATATTAGATACGTGTAACTCACATCCATATTATATTATAATATTATTATTAAAACTATTCCATCGATTTCGAACAAATTTGCACCAAACATGTCAATTAGGCCTGTATAGATGCACGAAAAAAGGTTTTGAAAAACAACCCCATTTTTGGCCAAACCCCCCCCCCCCCCCCCCCAAATCAGTTATTATTATTATCTAAACGAGAATTTTTAGAAAGATGCTGTTTTTTGCATATGGTAGGGTACATTAAGGGCTAAAAATAAGCCAAATTTGATCAAAATCGTTAGAGCCGTTTTTGAGAAATTTTGATTTTTCTCGTTTTTGGGCCATTTTTAGGAGGTAAAACCTCTTAAAAATCCAAATTTTGAAAAAATGGAAAAAAGCCTGGAGATGTTCTAGAACTATACCTACATATCAAATTTCATCAAAATCGGACCGTTAGTATGGTCTCCAGCTCTGTACACATCCTAACAAACACACGGATAGACAGACAGACATCACCAAAAAACACTTTTTTGGGTTCAGGGAACACCAAAAGAAATAATTCCACTAAAAATTTTTTTGGGTTCAGGGAGCACCAACACAGATGATTCCACTAAACAATTTTTTGGGGTTCAGGGAGCACCAAAACAGATAATTCCACTAAAAATTAATACTCTAAAATTGGGACGAATACAATACTTTCTCCCTATACTAAGTATAAGGGGGGGGGGGGGAGAGAAAGTAAAAATATGCTTTGTTTACTTTCTACCAATGGACACTATTCAAGATTATGCATGTTTTGTGGATTCATCAAATAAAATTGTTAATTACTGAAATATTATAATAAAACTAGGTACTTAATTAAATACATGACAGCACAAAATATAAAAACGTTGCGAAAAAAGGTTCATAGTTGCAGATTAATTTTTCCGTCTTTTTTTATTGGGGTTTGCACAGTGTAAAAATAGAAATGGAGACGGAGTAATGTTATAAATAAAGATTCGTAATATTTCAAGTAATGATAAACATCATAATATTTAAATATTGTAAGTTTGATTGAGATTTTTAAAACTGGGCAACTTAAATTTAGATTAATCCCAGTAAAGAATATAGTTAGCTAGCTATTAGATTTTTGTTCTTCTTTAAGTTTGGTTACTAAATAGCCTGCTAATTCTAAATTAAACACAGTTGAGATGATTCAAACCAGGATATTAATTGAATATATAAAACACCTAAAACGGTATCTTAAAATTAGTTAACAAAAAACAAACTCTAACAGTAAGGATGGTATTCTTCTAACTATAGACGCTGAAGTTAAACACCAATAAAGAACAACTATTAAGAGTAAAGACAAAAACATCACAAGTACTGTAATTTAGCATTTATTAATTAGTTTTAGGATTGTAAATCGATTGTTTAACAGCTTTTAATTTCACAAGAAGTGAAAGTATTATAACGTAACAGTAATACACCTTTATTACATTTTGTGTTTTAAGTCCATTAAAAACGCTTTTTCTGTGGTGTTTTTGTCTAAGATTGTGACCATTTGCGGCATATTTAATCAATAATGATATGTGTATGACATTATTAAAGTGATGGGTTCGTTTTTAGCAACTCTTAACCATGGTTACTGATTTTAAAGTCAACTTCTTTTAACACAGTTATCTTTCCTGGGTCCTCTGGGTGTGTAATCTTTTCACTTTGGTACCTCTAATCATCTTCTTTCTCGTCAGTATTTGTCTGAAAATATTTGTTAGTAGTACGAAACTAGATTATTTATGTCTTGTTTTAGGTTTTGCTGGATGTATATTTTTGGAGGTAACCTACTATATAAAATTTCCAAGCATTAATATTTACTCGTTTGATCTTGACTATGACAAAAAAAATGCGGGTGCTTTTAAATTGGCGGTAAACAATGCAAATAGAACATTGACAGCTTTTACTTAGTGTTTACGTTAAGTGTGATTCTATTATTCGGTGTTTTCTTGTTAAAAATTCTTCCTTCTTTTTAGTAAAATTTAGGAAGTTAAAAACATATCCAACGATCATGAAATGGGTAGATAAAAATTGTGGCACCGGTCATTTGGTAATCTTGAGTTTGAAGTGAATGTTGTCAGTATTTGAACAAATTCGTTTAATCAATTCGGATACGTCACAAAAGGAATTTTCCATTCTTCTTTTTCTCTACAGGAATATTTGATGAAAACCTAGAACGTAGGAACGGTATCTGTTGTAAGTCGGGCCGAGCGTGTTTAAAAATATCAGCTGGCAGTCTGCCAGTTTACTGCTAGACTCCACGAAACCTGAAGTTCACGTTTATTGGACAAAAACTCGGGGTTTAAAAACACCCGAAAATGAAGATTTTACTTGGCACGAATAAATATGTTCGTCGTCAGGTTTTATCTGAATAATTAACTTTATAGATTAGAAAGGTGATAACATTACTCAATATTGTGAAGAGGTTCTCGTCTGACGAGCAGACATCGCTTGACACAAGTATTTACCTATAACAAAGTACTTGTCTGAGCGGTGTCAGATAAAATTATGCAAGTTCTACGTAGAAGATAAAGCTATTCCTTTATTGTGTAGTATTTATAGAGAATAGAGATAAAATCATTTATTTTGGTAAAATCAAAATCCTTTCATATTAAGTTATGAGGAATTAAAGTTCACAGGAATTTGATTATTATACTCGATCCCAGATCGCAAGAAAATCCTTTACATGAAAACTCTCTAGAAAACTGTATACATTTGCTATCTGATGACGTAATTAAATATAATTTTTCAGAACCGGGTGTTGCAAAAACAGTATTTTGGAACGAAATGATTTAATTTTATTTTGTGTTTGATGCAAAATGAGTTTTTGGAATTAATTATGCCAATGTTCAGGATTATAATTTTGTAAAGTCTTCTTTTATAATTGCAAAAGACAGTTATATTCCTCCGAATCATCCACAGTTATATGAAATTTTAACCTCTTGTCATTTATCATATAAACTAGAACTTTAAAGACAGAAAAAAGTAGGGGAGGGTACTGTTTTTATAGATGGAAAACTAAAGATGTAAGAAAGTTTACTCTCGCTGCCAAAATGTAAAATTGCGTTTACAACTTATGAAATACTACAGTTTAATGTGCATACGAATAGATGTAAAATTCAGTATTTGTTTGGTAAGAGGGCGTGAGGTGCTATTAACAAAGGGTAAATGCAACGACACACATTCGAACGATTCAACATTGAATGAACTTGGGCTCCACGGAATTAAAGGGAATGAATGTCCTCCCTCCCCACAAGAATAACGGATGACGTACTTGTAAAGATAAGACAAATACCACAGGTCGTATTGTCTAACCGCATCATATCACGTGACCGGTTCTCCTCGACCTCTTGGAAAGAGTACAGAGGTTAATCTTATAAAATGTGAGTTATTTATTGTTTTACAGTAAATGTTGTTATTAAACTGCGCTGTGGTGACATGTAATGGTGCTGCATTAGCCAGGGCCACCAACAATGCACTCTTAAATAAACCATAATCAAACTTAAAGTCAAGGTGGTAGAAACTAAAGCTTTGGTGAAGTAAAATTTGTAAATCGTCTGTAAGAGTAATGGAAAGCTGAAATACATTTATGGTTCTTTGTTTATACCTTGCCCTATATAATATACCTTGCTATACACTGCCCTCCCCTCTCCCCCCCCCCACCGTCTTAATTACTCTAACTGGAAAGTCAGGCAAAATTGTTTCATATCATTGTAACCCAAGGTGTTGCGGTAGTTTTTTTTTCATGAGAAAATCTCCAGCGCAAAAGTCTAAGAAGTACCAAAAAAATAGCCTACTTTTAAAAAGTGCCTGCATTTAAAAAATACTAAAAATCACACTCATGTTTATTTATTTGAAGAATATTTGAAACCTATTTTCAAGTTACCAAATGGGATGATTCTAATATTTGAGATTTTTAAATAAAATGTTATTAATTAGAGGTTATGTTAAATTTGTTATCTTTATTTTTATATTCAAATGACTACAGTTTGTTCTGGTAAACTCTAAAATTTAAATTTTCAGGATTGAGCGAGGCTGTTGAGTATAGGAATGTGGTGTTAGATCGGTTAAATAATCGATTCAGTGAATTTAAACACTGAAAAGTGAACCTATACTATTTCCTCTCAATATTGAACTTGCATACAAAATTTCGTAGTAAAATAATGCAAAATATGTTGTTACTTGGTTAGGAAAGTTGAGAAAAATCTGAGAAATAAATTACCAAAATTCTGTGGGAACCCTGGTTAAGAAAAGAACATAAGTAAGGATACGACTAATAATTATTTGTGCCGATGAATATAGAAGATTTGTAGGAAGAATTTGGCCCACTCGCACACTTGTTACAAACACCTAACTTTATACTAAAATCGGACAAAACTACATGGTTTACTTGATTTAACTGATGTAAGTTAATAACAAAAAATAAAAATATTGTACCGTACACAAACAAATTACGAATTCAATATTACTATGCGATCCAATTATTTATTTACATTTTTGTATTCCTTCTACATTTTTGAAAGATCATGCAACTATAGTTTTATAATTTTAATAATAATAATTATTAATTTAGCTATATTTAATTTAATAAATAATTTTAATTTAGCATTATTATTATTATTTTTACGTGTGGGTGTGTTCGAAATGTTAGGCCTAGATTATTACAAATACTTAACGGCACGAGGAACGCTTACAAAAATAACACGGTCAATGTTTGTTGTGACGTCATTGTTTACTTCACAACTCGACTCGCAAGGAATTTAGTCTACAGTGGTAATCTGTCAGTCTGTGATAACAGTTGTTCACAATTTTTTGTCATTGAACTTGTTCTCTTATTTAATTTTTTATTTAAATAATTCTGAAATAAACATTTTGTTTTCGATAAAAATAACCTTATAAGGCAACTAAATTTGTTTGTAGTTCGTTTAATTAATTATGACTCTTCCTTTGGAGAATGGATAAATATAGCAATGTGTAATATAGCAATGTGTTCCAACAAGGTTGTGAGAACATGCATCTGCGATTAGAGTTTATAAAAGTACTGTATATTAGCCAGTTATATTAAATTCACATATTATTTGAACTTATTAGTAAAATTATGTGAAATTTGTTGTGCAGTACTGACTATGTACTCTAATATCAATTTAAAAGAACTGAAGTTGGAAGGACAAATTCTGAAATTTACAAATAATTAAAGAAAATTTGAATTAAAATAAATACCAAATAATTTTATATTTGCCAATAAAATTGCTATTTGTACATTTAAAATACACAGATGAGCTGTTTGAAGGTGTTCAGTATAATCATCTGATTACTCGAATACCTCCATGTAGACTATCTCTTAGTGGTTTTCCATTAACAGCTAATTAATTTTTAGTATACATTTTTAGGTTAGTGTTTTGTTTAAAAATAGGCCTAAGTCATGCTGGCCTATACAAACAAAAATTACATCATTTTTATCATTGGAGACAATTTTTTTTTTTGAAAACTGTTCACATTTTTTAAATCGCATTTTTAAGCCTGTAATTGCATAAATGGCGGCCTTTTAGCCAAAAATTTAGCGTATATAACTCAAAAGTTCTAAGTCCGATGTATTTTTCTTTCTTTTCGTGACGTCTTAACTCCTTTACTTCAGAAGTCGAGGAGAACAACGTGTAGCGCAGCTAAATCCATCGCCAATAATCGGGATCGAACCTACGCCACTTGTGTTGGAGATTCCAACTGTATCAGACTATGGGGGAGGGGGAGTTGGTTTAAGGCGATGATAGTCGGTATTATAAACCCGTCTTCCGATTCAACATAGTTACTTGCTTTAAGCCTTTTGAAGACGAATTGAACTACACCTCATGTATCAAACTCGGTTCAGATTATATAATTATAAAACTAGCCACTAACATTTTGTGAACAAGTCGAAATTTGTACTGGTATTGGTGACCAAGGTAGAGGTTGTTTGATTAGTTTAATCTAGAATTTCAATTGCTATGGTAACATCTACACGCTGATATTGAGTAACTCGTCTGCGTAGTGGGAACATGTGTTGCTAAATCTGCAATAACGAAGTGTAAATAAATTCATCTCAATTAACCTGATTTAAGTAGCTAGTTCAAAGTATAAGTAGCAGTTTAAATATTACCATTTGTGACCTCGAATGTACTTTCATTTGTGGCGGATAGAAAATTACCATTACTAGAATTGATTAGGTTACACGCGATAATTATTTAATGCAACTATTTACCATGGTAATTTTATTTTAAGCTAATTTTGCGAACTTGTTTCTCCTGAAGTAAAGAAGACGCGGTAGTCTTACTAATCTAAATGGCTGTGGAATGAGACAAAATATGCGCGATCACTTAACAATTGGACTACTGCCAACAAGTCAGACATTACACGGGTTTTTCTTGTCGGGATCGCTTTAGATCTTTACTCGTTTTCAATAAATTGTGTTTAGAGTATGCCTACTGTAGTCCGTCTATTAGAACGGTTCTGTCTGCGTATCTTACAATGAGAAATGGTTAGTGGAAGATTTACTTTGAGGATCAAAATGATCAAGCAGAAGATGTAATTTCTTCTCCATAAATGTCTTAAAAGGGGTTTCAAATACTAACTTAAAGCTCAAATTGTAAATTTGTTGGGGTTATGTAACTATTAAAGATTTATAATTACACTCATTATGATTTCTTTTTCTAATATAGTGGTCACTACGCCCCCAAAGCAGGCTCAGTGTGTCCTTTCTAACCATGCCGTTAAAACAACAGTATCTTTCCAAATCTACACTTTTTACTGACATACAGATCAAGGCACATTGTTTGCAACATTTTTCATATCAATTATCCGAAAAAACCTCCTATACTGTACCTCTCACAACTGTAATCTTCAGTTCAGGTCAATCACAATATTGGTAATACTAAAAACACTTAATAAGAGCTTCAGGTTGACAAGGCACGCATATCTTCGAGCAATTCGTACTGATAAGAAAGACCATCTTAAAAACTGTTTAAGAACCGTTCAAAGAATACATTAGACTAGGAAATCATCTTGAAAGCAGCTATCGATATTTTTCGAAGCGCCAAAGTTTGATTAATACGAACTTCGCTGGTTGAACCTTGTGTTAAGAGCTACGAGCGCCCTGCAGTCTTGCAACAAGTCAGTATAGCTCTTTCAAGGTCTATACCGCCTTTAACAATTTCGCCGCTCTGTTAACATTTTACTTCAAACCAAACACTGATTTTTAGATCTGCTCGAAAATATCTTCGATTATCTACAACCAACTCGTTCCTACTTGGTTCATTCCTAGATTACTGTATTAAATTCTGCATGATAGGTTCAGTATGCAAAGGTACTTCGATTATTAATTTCTTCACTATAATATTAATATCTTCTAAATCATTTGATCTATCAATATGAAATGAAAAGCAATTAAAAGGTAACATTTTTATCTTTCTTTAAGTATATAATAACGTATAGACTATAAATTAAAAAATTTTAACAAATAGTCCTACAGTTTTATAATCCTTATATAGGCTAATTGTAAAAATTTCCGTTAGCATAATTAGGTTATTACTGATGCGTATCTAATTAATGTGCCTGTGATTTTTCACGGGGCTTACTAGTAATATGATAAAGATCAGATGGCATGAAAGGTCATTGTTGCCGTTGCCATGGCGATTTTTACTTACTCTTTACTCAGTCATATGTGGTGAATAGACACCGACAACACATTTGATTTTACTTTCTCACTATACTATAGTATAGAGAAAGTATAGTGATCGCAAAAAATTCGATGTTGAGATTTTTGTGGAAATATCCGTTTGGGACCCCTTGAGTCCTTTTTTAAAAAACAACCCCATTTTCGCAAAAAAAAACCCAAAAAATCAATTATTATTTTTTATAAAAAAACGGCTCTAACGATTTTGATCAAATTTGGCTTATTTGTAGCCTTTAATGTGCCCTACCATATGCAAAAACCCGCACCTTTCTAAAAATTCTCGTTTAGCTGATAATAATAATAATAATAACTGATTTTTTGGTGGTTTTTTGGCCATAAAGGGGGTTGTTTTTCAAAAATTTTCAAAACCTTTTTACGTGCATCTATAAAGACCTAATTGACGTGTAGGTGCAAATTTGTTGGAAATCGATCGAATAGTTTTCTCTCTAGATAATAATAATAATATTTATTAGTTAATCTCCAACTTTAATAAAAAAAAAAAAACTCTCCTACCCCACCCTACAAGTCACAGTGAATCTGTTTAGTAATTTAAATGTGTTTGTGAGAAAGTATGTGCCAGTTCCTGGTAGCGTTTATTTAAACTTCATACCCATTGAAAAGCAGGAAGAAATACGAGTATTTTGTTACGGAAAACCACACTTAATAACAATTCTTAGTCTACAAATAGAGCGTTAGTAAGACAATAGAGCATCAGCTGTGCGGTTTACAAAATTAAGTGTTATTTTAAAACATAAAAACTAGGAAGTTAACTAGGAATGCTTTCTCTAATGACCATGTTTTGTCTGGCAGTGCTGCCTTTATCTGTGTTTGTTTTTTATCTGTGTTTACTTTGAGGTGTTTTGTTGGATCGACGGTGCTATAGGTAGCTGCGAACTGTCAAGGTTGTGCAGTGGTGTGACAGGTTAAGTATATATATAGGTTATGCAATTGTTGAATATATTATCGTGTCGACAGGTTGAAAAGTATCTCTTGATATTGTTATTCCAAAATGTACCATATAGCTTGTCATTTTAATTAGGTAGTAACACGTATTTTGGGGTTGTAATTATTGCTTTTGTGGGCGTTAACAAAATTCCGAGAATTTGATGCTTTTAAGTAAATATTTAACTTGGCTTAGAGATAATATAGGCTACTTGATAGAATCTTGAAAACAAGTTTAAATTAATAAACTTTGCGAGAATTTGAATTTAAATTTTATTTTATCAAATATGTTGCTAAAGTATAATTTTTCGATTTAAGACGGTGTGCTTAAAATAATACAAATTACAAAAAGATAGTTATATTTTGATTTATAAATTTGATTGAATTATTTAGTGCTGAAGGTTAGTATAAGCGGTAACAGCTTTTCTTTGTAATACAAATGTGGTGTGTTTATGTCCACGGAAAACAATTTATTAAAATGTATAAAATGAACTAATTGTGATTGTATCACTGCGCCGATTTTTTCCATTACAATTTCTAGTATTCCAGTTATAATAATGATATTAAAGGGCACAAATTTCGTTAGAAACAAAAACTGGTTCGAACGATTGTTATGAAGTCGTTGCTTTACTTTTTACCCGTTAAACTAATTATTTCGAGGGGGGGGGGGGGGGGGGCACTGTAATGGAAACCAGTGATAAAAGTAAGCTTCTGGCTTGTAGCTTAGGGTTTAGCGTACTCAATTGGGAAGTCCTCGGTATGATGTTATCTTTTCGTCATTCCTAACGTCTTTAAGACAGTGAGAGCAACGTATAGCGCAGTAAATAGATCTGCAGTTGGTTCGAACCTGCGCAACTGAAGCCGACTGGACCAGCGCCTATATCCTCTCGGCCACTCTGCCTCGTCTGATTATAATTCAATGTCTAACATGAGCACAGTAAGCATTTAAAACAAAGAATAATAACCTATTTTGAAATGTATAATCATTGTAATTCACGAACGTCTAAGTTCGCTACTCGTGCATTACTAGAAGTCACTAAAACCTACATTTACATTAAAAGTGACAGCATTATTACCTTCCCCCTTCTCGGTTTACCTGTACGCATGCGTAATGCAGTCCTAATATAAACGAGGTCAGTAATGTACTAAACACATTTCCTTCAACTGCACATGAATTAAACACACCGTTAACGATGTTGGCCTAATGTATTGCCAACATAAAGGAAACAAGATATCACTTTGGGTTATTTTATAAAATTTATTGGTCGAGATGAATACGGCTGAGTTATGACTACGAGTCATACGTTACAACAGGATGAGCTGTTTATAGCTTCAGTTTTAACAATAGGTTTTGACTTCCATTTTGAAACTGAAGACCTCCTATTATGCTTCGCTCGCACAATTAATTGTGTGCGGAATAATTTATTGTATCGTTTATTAAATGCGGGAAAGTGATGAGTACTAAGATTGCAATATAATCTACAGACCTTTGGGTAGAATTAATTTGCTAGCAAGGGCCAAGATGAAACGTAATCGATCCTAAAAGATATTAAATCATATGTAACAATATTATGGTTTACCCTATTCGTTCTTTAACTATTGCGTTTTTAAGAAAAGATATTGAAGTTATTTTTTAATCTAGCGTAAAGCCTAATTATTTTTCACTTATCAAGTATAAATGCTACAACACAGCTGTTAGGTTCACATACATTGGAATTTCACATGAGAATACCTACTACAGTTTATGTTGTTAACTTATTTAGAAGCCACGATGGCCGTGGTTGTTAAGGCGTCAAAGCTTTATCAATCGTCATGGCAACCATCAATGGAAAAGTTCCGGGTAACAGACATCGTTGGCTGTGGTTCGGATTCCACGTAAAACTGTAGGTTCCGTCTTCATTAGCCTTAAGTGCAAAACAGCAAGACGTTAAAAAAACAAAAATTAACTTATTTAATCTCGCCTAGCCATCTGCCTCTAAGCCTTTGTTTAGGATTCACGTTCTTTTCAGGTATTATTTTCGTGTTTTAGTTTCTTCTTTCTTGTTCCCTTTCTCAAAGTATTTGATTTTTTCTTTTCTTTTTTTTTCTAGTATCTGAAGATGACGACTCTGTTGTTGAAATGCGCTTTTGAAAGAATTCTGTGTGCGTTTTGTATTCTTAAAGATATATTTTTCGAACGAGGCAATCTCGATTATATTAACATTGTTTTTATTTAAAATTTTGAAATTATTAAATCGTAAATCTCAAGACAATTCGAAACCGAAACCGTACAAATAATTCTGTGTTCTTCTTCTTCGCAGATCTGGTCAGTGCACTACATCTGTGCTTGCGTCTCTGCTCTGATCGCAGCCTTCACTATTATATTATATACGATCGCCCTAACAGCACGAAAAAGATACACTACGATTCGGCGTCCTTTGTTCTTCGATCGAGATTGAGATTTCAGAAGAATCGGAAAGAGCCTATTTTATTGTTTTGCCGGAACGTACCGGAATAAACCGACTCCTGATGGAACCGAAATCCTATTTCTGTCGCTCAAGGTCGACGACTCTTCATTAAAGAAATAAAATCTTATTTTATCCTGAAATAAAAATACATTGTAGAAAAAACAACGTTCCGAGAAACAAGAGTAAAAAGTCTCATTCAGTCCGACCAACCAACTGGTATAGTGCCAACATTCCGCGAGCGAACATTTCTTTAATATTCAATTAAATTAATTACTATAATGTTGGCAACATGACATAAGCATTATAGTTTAGATAATATCAAGTCAGCATTGATATAGTCGTTTGCAAGTATTTATGCGCGGTGGATAAACGATTTTTATATGCTTTAATGCACGTCTATTTTTATTAACTACTCGGAGGTGTGATTTGAGAATTATTGTTAAGTCTAATTTCTACAGTGAAAGTGAGTTAAGTGTTGGTATGTAATTATACACACACATACGCAAACGTAAAATGTTTAATTGAAAAATGTTGTTTAGAATTTTCATTCTTATCATCTGTTTGTCATTGTTCTCACTCAATTGGTCGGAGAAAGGGGGAGAATTAGGCTAAGCATTTTTGTTCATTTCCTAAAGGGTGAACGTAAAACTGAATTTCATAGTTCCAATCCCTTCATATTTGTCCCTCATCTTATAGTTACAATTGTCCGCCATGCCATAGAATTTTGAATCAAACATTTTGAAATCAATAAATATTATAGTTTTAACGTAATGTGAAGCAGTCTTTTTATAGTTGACGAATTTGCATTGTGTCAACCTTTTATCTCAAGTGATTCTCAGTTCTTATTTTTACCCTTACCTTTCGAAACATTTACTCTAGAACTCTAAAGCATGTTTCAGATTGTATTTGATTCGGGAGAGGGTATTTTGCGCAAGTTTTATAGTAACCATTTTCACTGTTTATTGTTGTCGCGAAATTTAACAAACGTTCGTCTAAAGAAAACGTTAAAAGTAGCCTATGCCCCGTAAACACAAACTTTTATGGTAATGTAGTAAATTCATTAGTAAAAAGAAGGGGATGTTCTTTAGGCAAAACACGTTTTCATAACTTTTTTACAAAAGTAGGCCTACAGTTTTTCTATAAAGCGAGTAAGAAGAATAGAAATATTTCGATTTTGTTCAAAAACAGTTGCTTGAAATTTTTGTGAAACTTGTATATAGTTAATGAGGTATACATGAAATCCTGTTGCATCCTTGTTTCGAAATGACTGGCAAAACAATTGAGTTTTGACGAAATAATAAACGTCATTAATGATCAAAATGTTTAGCTCAAAATTACTATTTAGCTGGGACTAGTTCTAGCTATTCAAGAGTTAGATACTTGATGTACTGGAAATTTTGTTTTACACAACCATTAAATATGAGTTAAGTCTAATTTTACTTTCACTGCAGCAGAGCCTTAAAATAAATGAAATCAGTATTTATGTAACTTTCTAAGACGGTCGCTGAGGTTGACTTCCCTCCCCTTAACATAACAGTTGGAATTCTTTTCCGGACAATACAATGCTACCCAGTGAAGCATTATCATGGCCAATTAAACTTTTACAAAAGGCTGTCTGAGGGGAGGCGAACAGTACAACCTGTTGCATCAAGGGGTGATCAACGAAACTACCTGTTGTGGAATGTCAAGGTCGACGAGTCTGGTGAGGGTAGTCTCTTAACATGGGTGTTTTCCAACAAGTGTCTTGCTACGGGGTTAGTTGACCCTTCAGGTGGATGATTGCGAAGAGTACACCGTCTGACCGCAATTGTTCCGCGAGTAGCCTTCAAAGTGAGCTAGCTACAAATGCATGTTAATTGTGCTGTTTTCTATTAAATTTGCATTTTTTAAGAAATGGGGGTTAATTTTTGTTTTAATTCTGAAATCTGAATAAATTTTGTTTCTATACAATTCTCAAGGGCAAATATATATGTTCTCAATAATTCGAATTAACAATACGAAACAACGTTTTGGTTTGTCGTAGTATAAAAGTAACGATATTTTTTGTTTTCATTTTATGAAGTTAACGTGTTACGAGATATTCAAAAGTAATTTAAACACCCACAATTTTGGAATTATATTGAACTAGCTGACCCCTGCGAATATTTCGCAAGTTAGGAGTACTTACCTGATTTAATACGTTGATTTAGTTAATTACGTTTATTTATTTACATTGGTTTCTTTTACTTAAAGGCATCTTACAGATCTTGGCAGTCTTGATAGTTGCCAAGACTAAATAAACAGGACGAAACGCGTTTTTAGTTGAATTTCTTGCAAACAGGTTAACCTCGTAACAAATTT
The DNA here is from genome assembly GCA_018207615.1 of Philaenus spumarius. Lineage (NCBI taxonomy): Eukaryota > Metazoa > Arthropoda > Insecta > Hemiptera > Aphrophoridae > Philaenus > Philaenus spumarius. The sequence goes on from JAGFPH010001065.1 coordinate 228,961, forward strand.
TGTTTACTTCTGATTTACATTGATGTCCTCCGCAACATTACTATACTGTATATCAAGGCCGTAGCCAGGAAAACTTTTCGGGGGGGTGGGGGGAGTCAGGTCAGGACCGGGGATTTCAATTTAAACCCTTTTAACACGTTCACTGCTAAGGACGCACATGTTACCTTGACACTAAACACTACGAGAAGTGGCCGACGCACAGTGAATTGCACGCCAACACCCGTATTGGGAGTATTTTCAATACACAATGCATTGCGTGCTTCGCAAGCCAACCCCCTGTGTATTGGGAGTATTTTCAGTATTTTAGTAGAGTAAAATATTTTTCTTGAACCTTCATAGTTCTCTTATTTAATAGATCAGATCAAGCTCACAAGAGAGTAAGGCTGTAACCTACTGCAACCATGTCTATTGTACGTTGTGGTTTAATCAAGTAAATCTAAATATCAGTAGGGCCTATGCATGCAATGTACAATGATGTAAAGTATGTTTCTGGATATTCTGTTATGTTTTCTATTTTATAGTTTAATTTGCACTTTTTAAACCTATTATTAATTTTTACTACTAAATTGGGGGGGAGGGGTTGACCTACTAACCCACCACTCCTGGTTACGGCCTTGCTGTATATATTTATTGTTGTAATTAACAAAATCGCTATTTGCAAGAGCATTAGCGCTTAGAAGAGATATTCTTGCATAATCAACATCACACAAACTAATTGGAACTGAAAACTTTGCATTGACTGCAAAACGGAAGCCTCTAAATTAATCACTCGAGAGGCGTACGTAACATTCTGAATACTTAAATGTTTTAACTATGGCGCTAAGAATTATTGAAATATGCTAATGTCGATAAAAACCTCTGTTTTTTTAACATCCAAAATGCTAGCAAAGACATTAAACATTTTCGTAAGATACACCGAATAAATAAAAACATTATGCAAATCCTATTTGATTTTGAAAGTCTACGATTAGCATAAGCAAAATCAGTGATTGCAAAATGTCGTTCTGGCGAGAACTCTTTATCAATGTTGCTATCTTCGTTGCACAAACTACATATTGCACCTGTGTTCTTGGGGTTTCCAGCTCCCGTGTCTTGAATCTAAAAACCACAAAGCATTGTTTGCATGATCAATTAGCAGTACAGTGTTGCCAGTTGTCCACGTTATTGAAATACTAGGGAGATACTTGCGTGCCCCGCACGCTAACCCCCGTGCGTACTTTAACGTAGCATATATTTTACGTTATACCTGCACAGGAATAATTAGAATTAATACTAGTACATACATTACAAATATGTACATGATTTTGTTTATTTTTTGTGCGAAGAGCACTTAGGCCAAGGAATGTTGAACAAATGTGTCTAGAGTTTAAGGAATTATTGGTTATACGTCCTAGGCACGTTTGAGAATTTTGTGAAAATCTATACAAACCAAACTTTCTAATGAAAACAAAAATCGTTAAAATTGGCAAAGTAGTTCTGTAGAAGTTCTGAAAACAAACAAAAGTTACCTTTTTATGAATTAAAATTTATTATAATATCAAAGTGAATACACTCTATTTAGGTTATAAATTTTTACGAGATTACAAGAAAGATATATTGCGTCTTTCCTTTGGTCAGCACAATCAATTATTTGCCTTCTAAATTTACAAGCGGCGTTGTCAGATCTCCTAGTTGTTGGTATATGAGATTATAATATCAATGAACATACACACCCTCTACAGGTTACTCCTTGTATGAGGTCATATGACAGTCTCGGCCTTGAATGTGATCACCGCAATACATTGTGTTTGAAAAAATATAACTAGCAATGATTCCAAATCGGTCACAATATTTATCTGTGACAACAATTAACATACACACTCTCTACTAGGCACTCCAGCTATTAGATAAAAAACTAAAGCTCTTATTGCGCCTTTGATCACCACAAACCATTGTTTGCATTAAAAAGAAATAACAAGCCGCGTTGTCCTACCTCATAGTTGTCAAAATATTAGATTATACTATCAATGAACATACACTCCTTCTACAGGTTACTCCTTCTATGAGATCATAAGTAAAGGTCAGATTAAACCTTGCCCGTGGTCAACTATGACGTCATCGTAGAAGCACTCGCAGCGTTGCCACATTTCCTTTCTTATTAGTATTCATGTAGTGTGTGAAGTCGAGACAACTACAGATTCAAACTGAAGTTTCTTTTATTTGGAGTTGATTCCATGAGATTGTTTTCTACGATTTATTTGCTTAATATAAGGGATATTATACTAGAGTTTCTCGTTTGTTTCAAACTATGTGAAGTACTGTAGGTTTACTTTAAAATTTTGGGTATTTAGATTAGGTCAACTTTTGTAATAACAAACTAGAACTAAAAGTTATTGTAAGTTTGTTCGTGGATATATTTCTTACAGCAGGCCTTTCCTAAAGCAAAATGTTTTTAAGTGTTGACATAAACAGTTTAAAAAATATCATAAAAAGGTTAAAGGCTAGGCAAAACTATTTTAACTAATTACAAATAAAAACATGAACCAATCTCCGTCCTTGTCTATGGTATTTTATTTGAACATCCTATTTTTTGTAGTTACATCCTTTCCGGGCAAGTATGAAACATAAAACGATTAAATCTTTAAAAAATAACAGTAAAACTATTTTGTTAAAATAATTTCAAAATATTATAACAGCAGTACTACCATTTTACCTGCTGTTAAATATTCTTCCTACAACCTCCTGCATACTGTAATCTAATATTTTACCTGCTACAACTGATTATGAATTAGATCCTAAAATTATGTTTGTAAACAGAATGGTAACAATGAAGCAGAACAACTTGATCATATTTTATGACTAAAACTATCTAAAACTTTGAAACAAATCTACAGATTAAATTATCTTTTCTGTGCGACAAAACAACAAAGAAATCAAACAATTTTAGAAAACTTTTTATAGCTCACAATTTACGTTTTGATGGATTTCCTTTAAAAATAAAATTACTAAATACTTTAAAATCAGTTGGAAAACACTTGAGAATGACTGTCAAGTAACTTATCAACAAGAACACTCGAATAAGATAAATTAATGCAAAAGGGATTTGTGTTGACGTGTAAATAGGTTGGAATTTAAGAAATCAAGACCGGTGCTTGGTTAAGTTGTCGATATGCGTGCAATTAGTTACTAAGTAAATAAGATTTCTATAATGTGGCATAAAAAAGCTGCATTCGAAGCGTCTTGATTATATTGCTTTATTTGTTTGTTGTATCGTTGTAGTTATATGTTTTTGTTTGTTCAGTAGCCAGTAATTTACTTGATTAAACTAGTTTATTAATTCCTAGGAAAATATTGTCATCTTAAAAATCCGATCTTCTGGGGAATAAAACAATAATTGCATATTTTTAAAACAAATTAAGTCTTGAGACAGTAACATTAATGACATTTATCGCTATCAAATATATCAAATACGGCATTCAAGCAATTTTTAGTTTTATCGCAAATTTAGTAAATCAAATATGGTATACTTTTAAAATTACAATTAGTAAGGATAGCGTTTAATCGAAAAAGGGAAACATCAGAACTCATGCGTTCTTTCGTACGTGTCGCAAATTATAAACAGAAAACGTATGAATTTAGGAAATGGATAATGAGAGGTGCAGCACAGTCTTAGTTAAACCCGAAACACTTTTGAATCAATTTCGCTAAAACTAAGTAATCGTGTTTTATTACCTCTGCTATTATGGTCCCTCAATTGAATTATATGAGACACCGATTTTATCTAAACCTGATAATATACTTGTAGATCTTTACAATAGGCCTACAAATAAAAGGCGGGAAACAGTTATTGGCGGAAACGAACCGTAGGATAAGACTTTAAAATTATGATTAATATTTTAAAAAAATATATTGATTTCAGTCAGAAAAAATAATTGAATTGAATCATAACTAATCCGCACATGTTTCGAACGTATTTAAATTCAAATTAATCCATCATCTAGTTTTTTATACCTCCAGACACGCATGTGTAATGCTATTATTAGCTTACAAAGCATGTAATGCCCACGCTAAGGAACAGAGTTGGTCCCAACGCATTACCTTGAGACACACCACACCATAGCCTCAAGGCTCGGCACTCCTGTATTCTAATCAGACTGGGATCGACTCTACCCGTATAAGGTATTTAACCAATATTTCCGCCGACAGATGCCGCTAAAGTGAAGGTATGCGTAATGCGTCAACGTTTCCGCATTAATGTGGAGAAAAGTCGTGCGACAATGAATTCAACGCGAAATCTGCATACCTGAGTAATTGGATTTACTGGTAAATGTACAAATTTTATTTTATTTTTTTTTTATGAAACTTTACGTGCTAAGAGTTGGTTTGTATTATTTTGAGTGAGTTCAACCGTTTAAATAAAGGTTATCAATTTGACCTGTATGTATTCACGAATTACTTCGAAACTCTAGAACCAATTTGTATTGCCACAAATGAGATGAATGACAGATATTAGGAGGGCAGATAGGGAGTGTTAAAAGTGTCTACAACTTACAAGAGACTTACGAAAAAAATTAAAATATGAGTATATTTTAAGGCGGAATAAATACGAACCGGTACCTAATTGCTGGCTATTTAGTATCTACGTATTGCATTTAAGCCATGTGGGATATGTTTTATGTAGGAAAACAAGTTGTTTGCGTCAGTTTTTATCTCAGCGTTAGACTGGTAAGATGATTTTTAAAAGGACTTAAGAATACTAATGTTTTTAAAAACTGTTTACCATTTCCTACTGTAACTCAAATAATTAACTAAGTTGCCAGAACAAAATTTAAACATTCACCTTCAAGATTTTAAGCGAAGGTTCAAAAATTAGCTCTAACTCCTCTGAAATTTAGACATTTGATATTATTTACCCTCTTAACTTTGTAGTTATGATTAATCTTACACCTTTATTAAAACGATAATATAAACTGTATGTGTGGAGGAAAAAAGAGAGTTGGCGTGTCAGACTCGCAGGGATTTCATCAAGTTCAGCTTAAACGTTAAGCCGATTGAAATTTAAAAATTCTTCATCCAGCAAAGATTGTAGGTACAGATAACGTTGATATAATACTGCATCTTCCTACGTAGCATAAAAACCAGTTCTCCGTTATGTACGAACATCGCACAACTTCCGTTGTAGTAATAGAAAAATAAATGAAGCCAGTAACTCGGTTAGGTACAGGCAAAACAGTCGAGTCACGATAATTTAAAGTATATGGAAAAGTCAACAACTACTGTATAAGGAGTTACACCTGTAAACTGACCTAACCTAACCCATTTTATGTCCGTCATTACGTACTGCTTAACGACTGTGTAGTTACTTAACTTAGTGCGCCCGATGGCGGACCTAACTTAAACTGTACTCTGTATTGACACAGCGCTGGTGTGAAACGTTCATATTTATCACGTACTAACCAGACTGCAGTGTTGCCAGATTTTATCCTTTGAGGAATGTTTTGCAATTTGTTTTGTTTACTGTTCTCCGTATTTAAATTAGCCTAACGTTTTAGTTTGTGCATACATTATTCGTAGAAAAGCAATTATATTTTGGACCAACATTTTCGTTTATATTGTTTTCCAAATTATTAAATTCTTGTAATTTTTGTTATTTAAAAAATACGTTGAAACCATTTTTAAGTTAAGTTAAACACGTGTCTGATCACTCTTTGCTATTTGTTCGTTCGTAGTATTGTATTAATAACTAGTGACTCCACCCTGCACTCACCAACACCCCGCGGCGACTCATTGCGAAGGTAATGCAAACAGATTATTGAATACTCTGATATTTTCACGGAAATGACGATTGATAAGGGCTGAGGCAATTGGATCAAAGTATATTGGTGGGGGAAGCGGTATCCTATACATACTGTAATACAGAAAATCGAAATAGAGATGCATCATCCCCAATAATTCGAATTACGCCATGCGTTGTAATTTTACCTTTAATATTTAAATAATCAACATTTCAATTTTGATTTTGCCAACTAAAGGAAGCAATATAATACGTAACACCAGGTGTTTAAATTATAATACAGAAAGCCTTTATCGTTGGTTTTTGTTGGGGTTTGCTTTTATTTTGTTAATTTAACCCAGAGAGGCTATTTTGAAGGATTAACTTGTTTTAATTTTGCTAAGTTAGTTTTTTGGTTTTTATTTTATAAAACTCTGTGCAAAATTTTAACTTAGCATATCAGTCTGATTTTTAGATAACAGTTGACAGTGAAAACCACAAAGGGCAGTTGTGTGAATCACTAGAGACTTTCGGGTATTTTAATAATGATATTGACTATCTTCATGTAAAGGTATTGGTAGAGAGTTCTGAAACATCCTGTATATGCCAACTTTTTGTAACTCTTTTTACTGCTACCATTTCTTCCGCTTACTATTTTGATTTTTTTTAACTGTTTAGCCATTGTAAAAGGTTCATTTGCAAATTTTCTCTGACATGTTAGTTTTCTCTGTTTTATCTGCTTTACTGTTCATTTTGAAAAGAAAGAAAACATGATACGACAGCCCATGTTAACCAGCCTGATAATTCTTAACATTTTATCAGTAAAGGTTTGATCATAATCCGACTTAATTGTAAGTGGTTATTGATTAAATTGTTATATGCGAACATTTTCTCTGTAAAATACAGTATAGATAAATTGAACACAGATGCGCAAAATTAGTATCATAAGTGACAAAAATATGACTTTGTTTTATAAATTTTATTTAGATTATGAAGTTCAAATCTCTTTGTTCGTCTTGCTTTTTTTATTGTACCTGTCACTTCGTTTACAAAAACTCTGCAAACTCATCATAACGTAAAAGTTATTTTAGAACGTAAGCTTCCATTAGCAATGTTTTGCCACATTCATAGAAAAAGTAAAATATGGAATTATTTATTGATCGTACAAAAACGCATAATATTAATGTTTTCCAAGGAGCTGCGTTTGGATATGACGCAAGTTTACAACTTAAATAGAGTGTAAAGTCATAACCACTATTTTTAGCCAATTACCAGATTGGAAGTGTAGTTTGCGGCAGTCATCGTAGTGAGTCATGAAATGGATACAGATTGTCGCCTCTAATGGCAAAACATAAGCTGAAAGTCAATTTGCATTTGTTATTGTTTATAATTACGGACCGTTTCTTCGGATTAAATTATCGTAAGAATTACTTAAACACTATTTTTATGGATGTTGAATAAATATATTCAGAGTTTCAGTAGCTTAAAATTAGTATAAATACCAGTAAAGTGCCTGTTTTACACCTTAACGTAGGATTTTGGATTTAATCAAATTAAAATCGGTTTTAGAAACCTAAACACGATTAGTGGTAGTTTTCTAATCTCAATTAAAACCAAAGATTACTTGACTTAATTGCAATGGGATGGGATTAAGGGCTGTTAAAACGTGTTTTATAACTAACAAAAATATGAATCTCTATTTATTTTTTACCAGTTACAGTTTCGTGATTTTTTTTAAGCTCCTACAATCACAAAATAACTACTGTAGTCTAATGAAGATAGTTTGAATATAGGCGGATCATTTTGGTCTTGAAATAGGTTTCGCGATTCAAAATAATAAAAGCAAAATAATTTTAAACAATTTCGTAACATATATTTAAATTATTATTATTATTTTTTTTCTTTTTTTTTCGGTAGATATCAGGGTAGCTCAGATGGTAGAGCATCAGGACGGAAACCTGAAGGTCCCGGGTTCAACTCCCGGTCTTGGTCTATGTTTTTTCAATTGTAATTTAATTAAATATCCGTTGCTGAGGAAGTGTGTAAGCGGGGAAAAAATTAATAATAATAATAACACCACTGTAAGCTGCGAAATATGAATTGAGATTGTCTTCAATGTAGTATACACGAGGTATTCAATCTGTTAATTCAATAATTGCAGTAAAAACCGTACAAGTGAGATAACATCGACCAATACCGGTAGATATCAGGGTAGCTCAGATGGTAGAGCATCAGGACGGAAACCTGAAGGTCCCGGGTTCAACTCGCGGTCTTGGTCTATGTTTTTTCACTTGTAATTTAATTTAATTTAATTATATATTTAAAGACGGTTTTATTACCCTTGAGCTACATCCAAGAATATTTATATTTTGGCAGAAAATTTAAAGTTTTGGTAAAAATAAAAATTGCAAATTTTCAGGTGAAAAATATAAACACAATGTGGGAGCATAAAAATGTTTCTTAGGACATAGTAAATAAACCCCATTAGGCCTACACTCGATACAAATTGTTATTCAATACCAGTTAAATATATATTTACAAACATGATTGTAAACGTCTAGATTGTTTAGCAAATTTAATTTGGTTAATTGAAAGACAACTCCACTATTTAAACGTTAATTGTTTTGTCGTTATTACAATGTAGGCTATAGTTCATGAGATTCCGTGTGAAACTGAAGCGCAGTAGAATATTTATGGACAGACGAGTGGGGGAGCAAAGCGGCAAGTTGATGTGACTTCTACTTGTGCAGATCTATGTTTGTATGTACAGTTCTTATCCACTCCGAATTCTCCTTCCGTGTGTTCTACCTTCAAAGGACATATCACGGAATCTCATGCACTGTACCTTATAATATCAGTAGATTATTGAGTTTAAAATTATTTGTATCTACAATTTTGTTGTCATGTTGAAATTTTTGGAGTCAATAAGTTATAATTTGATTGCAACATTTATTAGTATAAATGTATCATATTTTATTAGACAAAAGACCTAAATATTTTCAGTCTACGAGGAGGGGTGGGGGCGGTGATGACCCCTCGCTGGATTCACCAATTATGATGTATGTGAACATAAGATGAGTAGGTATTTTCATAAAAGAAGTTAAAATGAAAGTGTGCTTTTTTAAATATTAGATGTAAAAATCTTAAATTACACTTTTAAATGGAATTACAAAGATTTATTGAGGATAGCAAACTTATTGGGCACGCGAAAATAATTTTCGTTTCACCATTTTAGGAGTACTCTAATACACTAAAGATGCCTAAAAGGAGGGCTTTTCATGTTTGGAAATTGACGTTGGGCGTTTTCCTCCACCCTTCTTATATGGAAACCCCTTACAATATTCAGAACCAAGAGGTATCCTGCCGTCAACTGAGAAGTACGTTAGTCATAGACAGGTTTTTTAATCTTTGCCCACATTCATATCTAACAAAAAGTTTCATCTGAATGACAGCTGCATAAAATAATATAAAATAAATTTAACTGTTTTACTTTGCACAATTCTTATTGAATTATCCTGACTGTCGCATATAACTGCAGTCGTGCAGGAAGAAACATGTTTCCCATTTCACTCTGGTCTATACCTTAAACTTTTTCTTAACTAATAAATCATCAAGCAGTGTTTACACTTTCTTTTTGTAAGTTCACCCTATTAGGTTTAAAACCATTTGTCACGGTGAAAATGAAAACATGTTTGTACAGTTCGGCACGAAACAGCGTTCCGACTCCCTTGATTGTGTCTGACAGCTGGAATGATGACTGTAAACAAATCGATTATATATTCCCACTATCGATGAGTCAGAATCGAAGCCGAATGTAAATTGAGCAGGTTTATTATTAATAACTTTCAATGTGGATGATATCTGCACATTTAAACTGGTGTAGATAGTATACAAAATAAGTTGTTAGTGTTACATGCAATGTAGATTTTTCTTTTTATTTAAATCTTTACTTTATGCCAGTCGGACTAATGAAGGCGGTTGAGTAGCTTATCTACCTTACGCTGATATATGAAATAGTATTTAATTGATAAGGTATATTAATTTAGATTTCCATTTAAGGAATATAAAGGGTCTTTTAAAAGTAAGTTAAGATATTAATTGAATTTAGTTTATCGGCTTTTAACATGGAAGAAAATAAATTACATTATTTTAGAATTAAACTAATAAACCCCGTGAAAAATTACAGGCGGATTAATTAGATACACATCAGAAATACATTATTTATACAAAAAAATATTTAAAAACAACAGACTTTATCTATGCCTACATAACTATGCTGGCGGGGATTTTTAACTCGCTAAATGTGTACAATTATAAGGATTATAAAACTGTGGTAGGCCTATTTGTTAAAAAAAAATTTTATGTACCCTACGTTATTATACATTTAAAGAAAGATACAAATATCATCTTTTTAATTCCTTTTTATTTCATATTGATAGATCGTATGCATATCGTATTTGATAAATAATCGAATATATTTATATATTTTACGAAGATGTACGAATGTTTCCGAAGCTAAACGAATAGGTATTTCTTCTTTAAAATTGTATAAACGAATATGTTGATGATAAAAGGTTGTACTGTATATAGTTTATAACCTTAAAGCAAATATTATAGCAGTTCTATAACACATATTTAAAAAAATTAACTTTGTAAGAAATTATATTTCTTTTAGTTAATGTACATTTAACTTTGATTTGTCTATTCGTGCAAAGCCGGATCGGGCCAGCTAGTATCTTATCTTCTAAAGCGAGAGATAATTGTCTGTCTGCTAAATGGATCTGGAATCTCCGTCTAAGGATTTTTGATTTTTTGATTTTATATGGGGCTTTTGGCCACGAGAAATCGATTGGAAATGGTCACCAGTCTGGGAAAATTCGTTTTCTACGTCTTTTTATTAAATTAAAAAGTGAAATTTGTCCATTTTAAACAATACAAAGCACAGCTGATGCAAATGTTTTCAATGTCATTACAATAATCATCTGTTTTCTTTTAAACGAAGCACAGCTGATGCAAATGTTTTCAATGCCATTACAATAATCATCTGTTTTCTTTTAAACTGTATTTTATTAGAGGTAAGCCTAATGTTGTATCTATTTATAGTTACCATGACAACGAATACTTCTGCTAAATAAACATACCCTTTATTTAGTTGTTTAATGTTATAGGCCTAACCTAAACGATGTTCACGGAAATTTGCAATAATAGTTATTGACGTGAGCGAACTAGGCCCTGCTTATAATCGAGCTTTAGCTCGGTCTCCTGGTACTATTATAAAACCAATGGTGTGGCTCTGACGAGTTACTAGGTCTACTGGGCACTCGTGTGTTTTGTTTAGGATCAGTTTTTGGGCCACGGCGCAACTGGAGTGAGGCGTATTTACTTTTTTTTTTGCAAATGGAGTTACAAACGAACTCAACATTTGTACATAAAGTTCAATTATTTACAATGGAAAACCAACTTCAATGATGCTCTAAATAAAGAATTTGACATTTGTAATCAAATGTGGTTCGTAATCCTTGGTCGGTTTAAAAATATATTCATAAAAAATACTTAATGTTTGAAAAACCCTAAATGTTTAACTTGATATCTCGCAATTACCTTGACTTAATTACTTTCCGCAACAATTTCTCAATTTATCTGTCTAGCGTTAATTTCATGATCGGTTTAAAGAACCACGTATTAGCAATTTCTTACCGGACTTATTAAGAATGACACAATTTACAACATAAACTTGTTCAACGTGTGTTTAACTAAGACGAATTGTCAGAAACTAGGCTTGATAAGTTTTTAATTAGCTGGACACAACAATAATTGTGAATTGGTCTGCTTAATTGGAATTGGGTTGATTGCCAGTTTGTATTGCTTGTGTAAGCCTACGTCTTGTTAAGATTAATTGCCTTTAAACGCAGCCAAAACACTAACCATGTGAGTGAAAGTCTAACTGAAATTCGTTTAAATAATACAATTCATATTGATAGCCTAGTATATTGTACAGGGTATTTCGTGTAGTTCTCCAGGCACTCTTGGAGCTAATTTTAAAGTTTTGTTAACGAAAACAGTGTATATTAATGTACTGTAGGTCCGAAATTTAGGTTCAATATTCGGAACGACTGGCTGGAGTCTTACTCGCGCTTCTATGGGTTAATTTAGAGTCAAACTAAATTACATTATCGAATTTTAAAGTGAAATTTCACACACAAAAATCAACTTAAAAATATAGCCTAAAATACTTTGGTCTCAGACAAATCGCCATTTTGTATTTTAACAAAAAGGCATAGTAATTCAGTTCAAATTTGGCATACGCATTTTTATATATAATGAGTTTGGTTCGTGTTCTACGGTTCGTACCTCCTAAATTATCTATATTATGTGAAACAATCTCTGCCATTCACGCAAAACTCTGGCCCCATTTTGCTATGTCTCCAGGTCATCGCTACCTCCACCGCCCTTCCCCGATCCGATAGTATACAATACTATTTACCTTTGTCCGAATATACAATAGTCTGTTTGCATTTACTTTACCACGAATGCAGATGGGAAGCGAGCGATGAATGATGAGCGAAGCGAGAAGGAGGCGAAGCCCTCTACTATTAATATATAATTTATTCAATATGTTGAACTAATCTCCTAACCAATAAAAATAATATCAAGACGGGGAAAATTATTCATTGGAGGGTCTGGTGAAATGTGACAGCTTCCAAAATCATATTATTACTGTACATCGCATAAATAGAAAACATATTTTACAAAAGTTTGAATCCGCTTTAGCTTTCCTATAATATAAAGTATATATTTATGTAGGCCTACTTTGAGCACCTCAGGTTAAACAAAATTGCTGAAATACTTTTGGAATTAAAGAAGGCAGCGAATATCTTGAAAACCTACAAAATTATAATAAAAATATTTTCCACGTCAGTATCATAGAATATGTTCATAATCTAACGTTTCAAATATTGTCAATAAGTATAACGTTTTTAGAACATTGTATGTTGATGAACAGACAACCGCGTAAGTCTGAGATAGAAATACTACCGACAGTAGACATATTCTTACGATGAATAGTCTTACATCCAATATGGATGTGCAGCAAAGCTTTAAATACTAACACCTCCGCTACAAAGTGATAAAATTACTACCAATATTACGCACAAGTAATGGATCACAAGATATGATCGTCAGTTGTTAATAATAGCAATAGCCATGTAACAGTATCCCTAGGTATTGGCAGGTAACTCGCATTAACACCGCTTTAATGTGTTATCGTGCTAGCCAAATGTCTTTATCCTAAATGTCAACCTTTATTTTAATGTACGGTGGTTATTTGGCCTGTTGGAGGTGTTGGAATTTGTCATACGCCAAGAAATAGTTCTGCACAATTCGTTCAGTAAGATGCACTTTACGAATCAAAATTCAAACCGTTTTCCCGTGTTTCAGTTTTAATAATTTCTCTTTAATAAACGTTAAAGCAAGATGATGAATAATTTTAATTTCTAAATCAAGTTTTTAAGTTTAAGATGTAACAAAAATATACTTTTTTCCTAAAACAAGCTAACCTAAATTAAATGACCAAATTAGTTCAATGTAATCATCCGTAAAAGGACAATAATATGTTTAGGTTGAATTTTTAATACTATTAATTTGCCTAAATTTTCTTCAAAGTTATTTGTAAATACAGTATCAGAATTTTCCCCTCTAACCTGAGCCCATATTTGTTTTAGACATAGTCATATAATAATACATGACACTAAATGCACAGTTTTCACTTAATTAGTTACCAGTTCAAATTAAACATGTAAAAAATAATGTTCACTCTTTTAAATTCCATTACACACAAAATAAATTCGTAGTAGTATTTAACTTTAATCAATCTGCTGTTGTATGAACTCTTTCTTGATTATAGTCTTAAACTCAAGGTTCTTTCTGCAGTTTTTGAAGAAAACCCAAACAACTCTCTTGGACAGACAAACTTCAGACATACCGTTATTAGTTGTACAACGTGGGGCATTTTATCCTGACCTGCCGTGACCTCCAGCCTTGACCCACAACTTCGATGCAGTTTGTCCTTCTTTGCACAAAAATCATCTCTCAAACACAGGTAGTTGCTCCGTGTGAATGTAAACATTTGCAATACTTCGACTCTAGAAAACTAATACCATTGGAAAGAAAAGTGGCATCTCTGTGAAGACATTCTTACAGTTCAACAAAACAACTTCCGATAGAAACAAGGCAGTTTCTTAATATTCGAAACATTCTATACAGAAACTGTTTTTAATTTGTTATTTAAATGTGATTAATATAGTGACCTCAGTCGTTAATATAATTGACTTTTGTCTAACATTAACATGCAGAGTGTTCGTAAGTCCCTTTAACCCCATTCCTCATTTTTGTTTGTACATATCTTGTGTTGAATAACAGGACACATTTTTTGACATATCTGAACCTTTATGACTTTGGGGGCTTGAGGGTTGGGGTGGGGGGTAAACAATTTCAAATAACCATTGAAAATCTTATTAAAAGAGAAACAGAATGGCGCAAAGTACGCTGGATTCCACGTTCACCGTGCAGTACAGAGCGCCCATAAGCCATGTTATCCATAAGACAGTCTCAGCTATACTCGTCAACTAAAAAACATCAACTCCCATGCAATGCTCGGTTAGTTGGCGCAACCCGCATGACAATAAACGAGATGTTCCTTGTAATGGTAGTAGCATGTCTATTCTCCCGTAAGACCTGTACTGCACGGTGAACGTGGAATCGAGTGTAGAGCTTAGTATCTTGCTTCGTTTCAAAGTAATGTTCAATCAAAGTTCTGGAAAATGATATTGTTATCAAAGCAGGTTATTAATATTAGGAATAAGTAGTTTGTATGTTATTTTCCAGAACTTTGTCCATTACTTTGAAACGAAGTAAGATATTAAGCTCTAGTTCGCGCCATTGTGTTTCTCTTTTAATAAGCTTTTCAATGGTGCATTACATGACCTACCTTTATATTTGTAATTGTTAACCCCCCTTAACGGGCTAAGCCCCCCAAAGTCATAGAGGGTCAGATATATCAAAAAATGTGTCCTGTTATGCAACACAATGTATATGCAAAGTTTTGTTAACTTATTTTGAGTAACAAAAATAATGGGTGGTTAAAGAGTCTTTATGAACACTCTGTATATTTTTATAATACGAAAAACAAACACATTTATCAAATTCAATTTAGACAATGTTGGATAAGCAAGAGCAAATGAATCAAAACGCCTAATAAACTATATTTTCAGGAGGATTTTCATTGCATATTCAGAAGTACAATTACATTATTTTTAACTACTTTTTCACTGAAATTTTAAATAAAAATAGCAATATATGTCGGGAAGAGGTATGCAGATTGATAATTTGTCTTTATTTTGTAGTGACGTGTCTAAAGAGAGGGAGAGTAGTTTTCAAATGCATTGAAAACAGAATTTCATTGATATTTTTTACTGTACCAAAACGTCTTTAATAATTTTAAATATTTGTAAGAGAATAAACAAATGCACCTCTTTGATGATTGTTAATCTTACAGTTCCTCGGTCATTCACATATGACTTATCCTGACCGCATAAGACAAATTAAATACTACGTATATTCTTGGCTGTTTAGACAAATAAAACAACCAAGTTGCGGGAGCTCTGAAAGTTCAGATTTGTAAACAACGAATATTCTCGACTGAAATACGCCATCACCAGACTGGGTAACACGTGAACCATAACAGAGTCTGTCGATATGTGTAATAAATCAATATTAATGAAAGAACTGAAAACGTTAATTGGTGACCGCCATTGGTACCAATTAAACATTGGGGCGACCCGCATCCAACCATATGGTGACTAGGCCTGCACACTGGTAAAGAGTTGGAACAAAACAACTTTCACTTATTCATAACGCAGAGAAAGTATAGTGATCGTATAAAATGGATTTAGAGTCGTATTTGTTACGATTGTATTAAATGGTGTTGTTCTGAAAGAAGAGGTTTTAAGGGGTCTTTAGCTTTAAAAGGCAAACGGAATGCTTATTGAATCATTTGTTTGACGTTCACATTCGAACTTCACAGGAACGGTTGAAAGTATTAAGCTAAAGTTTTACTTACAAAGCACACTAATACCCAGGTACTCCAAATATATTTTACTAAACAAACGAGGGGGGGGGCTTCATTTAAAGATATCGATGAATTCGTTAAAGAACTAGAGAGCTCCACCAACTGCTCGCTTCGCTCACCAACTCCCGCGGCGACTCGCGACTTTGCCGCTCGCTCCCCATCTACACTCGCGGTGAAGCAAATGCAAACGGTTTATTGTATGTTCTGATATTTCCACGGAAATGACGATTGATTAGGACAGAGGCACTTGGATCGGGATACGGTGATGAGGGTAGCGGTGATCTGCATCCTGACGCATGCGCTGTAGGGTCAGAATTTTTGCGTGAATGACGGACATTTGTTTATATTGTTGAGAGATATGTTTTAATTAATATTTTTCACGTTATTTTTGAAATTGTTGCTTAAACACCCATTTGAAAGTATAGCTGTTATCGTTTTTAAATATATTGTACTATTGGTTGTAGGTGCTCGTATACCGTACAGAAACACTTAAGTGGATTATGAAAAAAGTAATACTTCCCTTGAGAGCCTCCTTTCAGTGGACCCCACCACAATCGTCCTCATATGGTTATTGTTATTTGTTTAGAGGTTAGTTCACTATATTGTGAACACATGACTTTTTGATTTGGTATTACGTACTATTAATACCGTTACTACATTTTTTGGAACCACTTTCACTTATTCATAATGTAGAAAGTAATAGCATTATGATAGTATAAAACGGATTTAGATTTTAATTTGTTAAAATTGTTTTGACGCGAAAGATAAATTTTCTTTTAATCTAGCAAAAATGTAATTCTGTAAGTTTGTCTGTCATGGAAGTGATATAGATGATTTAGCGTGTTTAATTCAGTTATAATAATGGAGGCGATTTAGTTACCTAAATCATGTAATTAGGTTCGATCTTGCGTAACAGTGTTGGAGGTTCCAAGCTAGGCGACGTATTAACTGATTGCGCCACAGAGTTTCCCGGCATTCAGGCTCTATCGAAGCATAATAATAGATCGTAAGAGTTGTGTTAAAATGTTGAATAAAATAAAATGCTGTTAAAAGAGTAGGCTACATTGTTAGTCAGCTGCTTGTAACAACGAAAGTGCTTGTTCGTTTTAGTTAACTGTGAACCAATTCCGTGTGATTGTAAATTCTAAAAAATAGTGTTATGTTATTTGCACAATCTGGATCTGTTGTGACTGCAGAGAAGCTTCTGCGTTAAATATCTCAAAGAACCAACATTGGTCTGATAGCAGTGGCCAGGTACATCAATACTTGTGTGTACTAGGAGCTTGCCATTTGGTGAGGTGAAAGGTAGAAACAGTAAGAAGCTTTAATATCGCACCGAGATGTGGTAACGTAACCGACCAACATTTCCCGGACTTATCCGATGCCTTGCTTCACTTGACTTGCCGGCAAACTTAATGCACGACTTGTGCCGGGAAAAGGTAAATTTGTACAAATACATTACTGCATTTGTCTTTATGAAATTGTTAAACCGGCCGTCTGTTGGTAAACCGCGGATTAGTCGACACACTTTGAGTCATTAGTCACATTAAATTTTGCGACCGTCCTCACGTCCATATCTTAGTAGATAACATATCCTCCTATTGTTCGGACTGCCATAGGGTTGAATCCGGCTAATAACGTTGGCGCAGTGTTATTTCATTACTCAAATTAAGGACGTTTAGAAGACAACCAAAAAGAATTATCTCCTTTATCATTCTCTGTGCTGTGTCTTTCATCCATTTTTTTCTTGACCTTCCATCCATACTCTTTCACCTGATGTCCTCCAAGTATATACTTTCTACAAAAATCGGACATTCTAATACTTTTGTTTATATTGTAGATATATTTGAAGTATTGCGAGGTTTTTGTTTCGGTAAATTAAAAAATTTATGAAAAATCGTCAGTTTGTTTTACTTTGTGAACTTTATAATTCTACGAAGCATGTTCACACTTGGAACAATCTGCCGACATGTAAAACGTTTAACAATATTCTACTTGCACTAATAGTCGAACATATGTGCTCCCATGGAAACTTCAAGCTTTCAGTATGTTTAGTAAGAGCGAAATCTATACACGTTGCTCTTGTTGGGTATGCCTTCGGTCCTCATGCGGAAGTACTTGCGCTGTCGGGATGGTGGAGAAGGCTCTTCAAATTAAATAAGGCGGTAAAGGTGAAATAGTTCAACTTCGTTAAACCATTCAAAGACAATCTCTGTGCTGGCCCGATTGTATACACTAACTTAAATGCTAACGCGAAGGCAAGAATAATTCCACTTAGATACGGCAGTCTGCTAATCCAAACTAGCGCTCTCTTTCCTTTTTGACTAAACTTTCAACTTCAGCCATGTAGAACGACCATGTTCAGTGTGCATCAATGCTTGTTTATTAATATCAGTATTTTTTATAAATGTTATTGCTACAAGTTGAAGGGGTACCACCTGCCACTGTTACTAAGAAAAAAACAATAGTCTATTCGGTCTAACTAGGTGTTTTCGGACCCATCTCTTTAACATCTCTTTTATCTTTTTTCAGCCTTCAAGCCTCGTTACTTAATTTTTTAACTACTTGAAATTTCACATTACTCTACAATTAACTACAACTTAATAATATAGCTGAACAAATCGTAAATATGTTAAATTCACAAAAGTGAATTGAAGAAACGTATAAAAAATCAATCCTTCCTGAGCATTTCGTATTCCGAAGCTGCTGGCAACTTGCATTACACAATGATGAAGGACTTTGTATCAATCAGATATAACTCGAGCAACGGAGTGTTTTAAGTACAAAGTTCGCGTAACAAATACGAACACCGGCAATTTCTATCACTGAAAAGTTATAATAAAATTCCAGACAGAGCGCGTTTGACTATTTTAAACTTTCTTCGAAACATCAAATCAAATCTCGTACGTTTTTTACAAAAGTGTAACGGTATTTTTACGGAGGTATGGCAAATGGAAAGGGATCGAAACATTTTAATTACGTTACGTTATTTGGAGAGCAGTTCTTTAAATGTTTTCCTACAACAAAGGCGTAAAATCACTTTGAGAGGTCGTGACTTAGTGCGTGCTTGTTCTCGATGGTGTTTAGCACTACTGCGACTGTTGTATGACTTATTTATTTTTCGTATTGTTATTTTAATTTATATAGTTATATTTTTGCTGTTTGAAACTCAGGCGATTTAAGTCTGATAGAAAATTGATGTCCTCGCATTTCTACAGTGATTGTCCAACAATACACCGAAAGTAGCTTATGGTAACCGATTCACTAGTACTCTTAAACAACAGGTGCCATGTTAGCAAGAGGAAGTGTTATGTCTATATTAATGACAAGGCAGCTGTGTTTGTGCCAGTGCCAGCTAAATTAACTACATTTTGTCAGAATGACGTCATCGCCTCATTGCTGCCACTACAAGCAATCCATTGATTGCATTTCCTTGCTATTAATACACGTGTAATGTAAACAAAGTTAACGTGTGTCGGCCATTTTAATCAATTCACTGTCAGTAGTGAAAAGTTCCGTACCGTATTGGTAATTGTAGCCATTGATTACGTTCCCTTATTTGTGTAGTTGAAACAATACTTCACTTAGAAGTGATTAATTTCTAAACACTACAAGAATATAAACGTATATGATAATAGACGTACGTACATAATTTTGTATGATTTTCGAGTCTAGATTTTGGGGCGGAAACGTAGACATAGGCCTCTTTGCTTTTGTTTCCGCAGAGTTGGGTTATGTGGCGTGATAATGAAAGAAGTCCGTACTCTTTAGCCGCGTTGTATTAAATTTTGGCATCTTATATTTATTTTGAAAGTTTTATTGGAAGATTTATTGGAAGTTTATATATTTATTTTATAAACAAACTTTTCAATTCATACATATTTCACATATTGACTGCATAGAGTTTTCATTATGTATTAAGAAATACATGTTTAATTATTACAACCATACATCTCTATTTTATAAAACATTCGTGCCATTCACGCAATAACTCTGATCCTACTGCGCATGCGTCAAGATTCAGGTCATCGCTGATCCCACCACCCTAACCCAATCCAACTGCCTATGTACGAGTATACAATAACCTGTTTGCATTTGCTTCGCCGCTGGAGTTGGTGTTGGAACCTTCTAGTCTCTTTATTATAACAAAACATTCTTGCCATTCACTCAAAACCTCTGACCTTATTGCGTCTGTACTAATAAATCTTAATTTCCTTGAAAATATCAGAGCATACAATAATCTGTTTGCACTTGCTTCGCAGGTGTTTGTGCGCGAAGCTGCCATAGGGCGGAGCCGTGTAGTTTTATGTAATTAAATTGTATAGCTTTTACAAAAAAATAAAATCAATAGCAATTTTGAAAGCGGTGATAGGTCAGACTTGGGACAATTCATTTTGATACGGTTTTGGAATGTTAGGGTAAAATACGTCGATTAATTTGAACATTTTTCCTTTGTCTTTCTTTTCGTTATCATTCATAAGTTCTTTGGGAAACTTTAAGGACGTTAAGCGGGAAAAATCTAATTTGATAAATCATTTTATTTTACTTTTTAAAACAAAAAGGCCCATGTTTTTTTTTTACAAACAACAAGCTTTCGAAAATTAGGTTACTACAGTATTAATCATTAATAGGCTATATTAATCTATGTTTAACTATGGAATGGATACAGCAAAGCTCTTTATTTCAAGTTATCTTAAATAAACTCAAGAAATTTAAGTTTTCTCCTTTAAATACAAAACATTTTCAAAATAAGTTCTAGCATAAGATCAGCCGTCAAAACCAATTACCTACTTCGAAACGGTATTTATTGCTAATTTAAATAGTGTTTCCTTTTTTTTAATATTTTCTAATTGTATGTTTTTAACAATTTTCTATAAAAGGAAAACATTTTAGCATTTACTTGATCTTTAAACGAACCATAAATAATTCGTA
The DNA here is from genome assembly GCA_018207615.1 of Philaenus spumarius. NCBI lineage: Eukaryota > Metazoa > Arthropoda > Insecta > Hemiptera > Aphrophoridae > Philaenus > Philaenus spumarius. Next base: position 249,771 of record JAGFPH010001065.1, read on the forward strand.
TAAAGAGTAAATCCAAAATGGCGGGGACTACCTTAAGCGACGTCTATTGCAGGCACAATCAGTAAAGAATATTATCGGAAAGATTAGTTGCCCGTAGAAGCCAGAATTAGTGACTGCACAGAGCATGTGTCCGTGACTATATTTAGCCTATACAAGAACAAAGACTGCTTCTTGCCATATGTACTGTATCTCGAGGGTGTAACGTTGTTTGTTTGTGTTACAGAAATTGCAAAAGTCAGAAGTAGTCTATTCCAAGTAAATGGAGTGAAGAAAGAACCTCTAGTGTTACCAGAGGCTCAAGGCACTCCTACCACACTAACAGAAAAAGTCTTCGTACCTGTCAAAGAACATCCTGATGTAAGTACATTGTTTTTGTCTGTTACAATATGTATTATGTAAGATTCGGTAATATTTTGAACTGTTATAGTCCGCCAAATCTGGAAGATAAAAATTATTCGACAGTTTCTGGACAAGAGTCCTAATTAGTATGAAAGGTTTATATTCTGCGTTTATTTGCAGCAGTTTATTTTTAAAACTTAAAAGTGATCACGATTTGACGAAAAGAGGTTGCACTTTGGGGGTAAAAGGAGAAAGTTTTGACAATTTAACTATAAAGTTAATGTTATAACAGAATATTATTTGGAGAAAATATTGGCCAAGTACGAAAAATTCCTAGGCAGCGTATATATTTAATCACTAACAATAAATGGTTTAATAGAGGGAAACGTAATTCAAACGTAACGCTTTATCATACAATTTTCTTTTTGTTTGTCCTGACGAAGAGGAAAATGGATATTATAAATATCGAGTGGAAAGAAGGCGAACGTACAGACCATATAATTACTGTATTATGAAACGAGAAAGAAGAAAATAGTTCAAATAAACAAAGTTTATAACATCTTTCAGTCCCAGCTGTCCGATTGTTATTGAATCAGTGTTGATTGAGTGAGACATTTCCATTAAGAATTGGTTTTAGAATACAGAGTTGTCTACATTGTTTGTTGAGTTTGAGTAAAATATTATCTTTTGTGTGTCATAATTAAATACTCTATCTGGCCTCTTTTTCTCTTTTAAAATTGTCATTTTATATTATAACCTTTAAAAACACACGTCATAAGGTGGTTTTCGTTTTATTTACTGTCTGTAATGTTTTTTGTTCGAAAATGTACAACTTTTTATGTAGGCTACTGTAAAAACAATTTTAAACTAAATAAATGTATTAAGCCAACTTGGACTACTGGAATGATATTTTGAAATCAAGCCTGCTACTAAACACAACAAACAAGTAAATTAATTTTTGTTTTAACTTTTACATAAACTAATAATGTTTCGGAAGTAAATGTGCCAATATTATTTTGTTGTAAATCTGTATGAGATAAAGAATACATGAAAAGAGATAATTTTTGTAACTTTCCAAAATTACGCGAAAAGTTTTATAATAAAGATTTCTTTAGTTTTGGTAATGTTCCAAAATTCAGAAGTAGGCTATTCCAAATTATTTGAGTGAAGAAAGAACCTCTAGTGTTACCAAAGGTTACACTGTTACTTTTTTACCTTGAAAACTAGAAAGTTATTTTGTCAAAATGTGAATTCCGTAAATTCTTCCCAGACATTTGAAAACAATCTTATAATGGAGGAGACTCGACTAACGGCGGGTAAGTTCAGGTCTCTGTATTGTGTGTTAAAGATTGTTCAAATATAATAATGAAATAACTTACGTAATATTAATTAAGCTTTTTAATGTGTTCCGTAGAGAATCTAGTATAGTATTGTTTACACAAAGACATCAATTATGGCCTAGTTGAAACTGAACTCAAACAAATTCAGTCGTTTTTCAAGCTAACGATGAATGTCAAAAGTATTGCTATCATTGAATTATTTTCCTACTTGTTAATAACAATGGATAAATTTAGCGCGTGAGGTAGTGAGAATTTTACTACTGTCGGGAGAACGAAATAAGGCGGGTGAGAATTTTTGTGCTGTTGCCAGATACAGGACTGGCAAAGCGTGGAGCGGTCGAGAATCGCTTGCTCTATGCCACGATCTGGCAACACGGGATGCTTAGTATTGCCAGATCGTGCCAGAGGGCAATCGATTCTCGACCGCTCCTCGTTTTGCCAGTCCCATATCTGGCAACAGCGTAAAACTTCTCACCAGCCTTATTTCGTGCTCGCGACTGTAGGCCTACATTTGCAACGGAATGGAGTCGTCAATTGCAAGATAAAACACACACATTTGCCTGAATATATCGAACATTTTCATTTTAAGATATGTGCAATCAAAAATTAGCATTTCATTTCCCATATACAAAACAAATACTACACTTTTACACAATTTTTAGGAGCCCTACATTATATTTAGCTTACACTCGATTTAAATGGTAAATGTTCCGTCATCAATGTTTAGCAGTAGCTTTACAGCTGAGCCATTTATTCAACAGATACATTGTGACCGAGTTTACTCCGTGCCGTCTCGGTGTCGTGACATGACAGTGAAATCTATAAATGTGACTGACAAGTCTATAATTATAAAGTGTTAATAACAATGGGGTCGTTGACACGTCACTCGACTTGTTTTGGCAGCTTCTGTGAGGAGGTTGCACTATTTCACTTTCTTTGGCACTCATATTCCTTGAGATATAGAGACATTACTTTGTAGGTGGTAGTTATCCAGCTCTTACATGCAAAACTGCAAGTCTGTATTGTCTTGGTTGGTTAAATTGGTTTCAGTCGCTTCGCTCGGTAGCGCAGCCTAATTTAATTACTCGGTCGAGTAGGATTGAAGAATTATTAATTGCATGGAATGTTTATTACAATTGTTATACTGACTTGTGTATTATTACGACAATTCTATGTTGTTAGTGTTCTGTACCAAAAGGAATCCTATTAACGAGATTTCCACTGTTTCCGTAAAGCTATAGACTCAGCCATAAAACTTGACAGTCAAAAGTAAAAATGCAATTATATAATTTGAACTAGAAAGAAAAATTACGAAACCCCGTGCACGCCCTGCCTATGTATTATACATAAATTTAAAGTGTATGGCCTCAAATTGGTGGGAAAACACTGAAATTTACAAATAATTTAAAAGAATTTGTAGGCTTATAAATTATTAAATAGAAATCTCCACTGGTAATTTTAAATATTTGTCTATTTAAAATACATTATAGCTTAGCTGATTGAAAATATTCAGTGTTGATACAATAATTAGCTCTGATATAAATTTCTTGTTGGCAATTCCATTAATACCTGATGTCATACTTTGAAACAATTTTTATTTATAATTATAGTAGGGTTAGGTTTTTGTTTAGGAGTTCATGCTGCATCTTTATACCGTTTATTATAACTCACGTTATATCATACAATGTTTGTCTTGATTATATTTAAATTTTATTTTTCATCTAAACATTCAACTTATGATTAATCATATACTTTTTTTTAAACATATTATAAAATATATGTGTACAGAAGGTGGTTGGCGAGCTTATAACACTACTACACATACGTATAATACTATACATACGTATATTAGTCATAACCCATTGTAATTGTAATGTGTTAGATGGAAGAGAGGACTTCTAAGTCATAATCACGCCCTAAATAAAGTCTATAATTTGTTCATTCGTTCCTTCAATTAATATTTCGCTTTAACAAAAAAGGCAACAATTAGATTGTAGTGAAATGTGCTATTGTTTTTTTTATTGCATATTTATACATGTTCATATTGCTTGCTTACACATTCTAGAAGCACAGAAACCTTTCTTTTATCTGAACTGTAACACATCGATAAACTTCATTAGTGTAATTTACGAACAATTAAGTAGATGTTTGCCTATAGCAAACAAACTTGTGGCTCCAAGTATAATATGTACGACCTTAGCAAACATGCGTGTGGCCTTAAGTGGATGTGCGACCTTAGCTAACACACGTGTGGCTTTAAGTAGGAAACAAACTTGGGGCTCCAAATAAATGTACGACTCTAGCTCATAAACTTGTGGCTCCAAGTAGCCTATATGTACGACCTTAGTTAATACACGTGTGGCTTTAAGTAGTGTTCGCCTGTAGCAAACAAACTTGTGACTCCAAGTAGATGTACGGATTTAGCTCACATATTTGAGTTTCCAAGTAGATGTAAGACTGTGGCAAACATACTGGCGGCTCTAAACAGATGGAAGACTGTAGCAAACATACTTTTAACTACAAGTACAGGAAGGAAAACATCCAAAATGCATAGCATTAAAGAAATATAAACATACAGTCGAGTCGGGATAACCTACTCTGTACTATAAAATTCTGTTTGGTGGGGAATCCATCATGACGTACTCTTTGTAAGACTTTGCATTCCCCATTTAAATTGTATCCTGATGACATTTTGACCGATAAACGTCATTGGATACAAAAGAAAGCAATACTTTCACCCTGGAAACATTTCCATCCGATTGCGCAATCATGCAGGTTGTTTGATTCAAAGAGTTTTAACGTAGAATATTAAACACTTAACTTTCTTTTGATTTGCATACTGAGGTGATGAGTTAACTGTTTAGTTTGACGTACATTAGTTAACGCACTTGGTCGTTAAACTTTTGTGTAGTAAACTAATAGCCCAGTCTGGCGCATCAGTACAGAAATGTATTTAGCTAGCTGATGTATTTCAAACTAGGCTAAGTAAATCCATAGATAAAAGATATTCTACACAGATGTCGAACTTAAGCAAATCAAGAGCAACAAGCTCTTCACAAATGCCGTTTGAATCAAGACCAACAAGCTGTGTGTCTTATGAAACGACTACTCCACAGGAAGTCGAAGACTCGCAACCCCTTCGTCCTTATCGTAGAATTGCCATCATTATCTCAATTGTAACTATAGTGATATTAATTTGCAGGTTATTGCGAAATTCTTTTTAATGTGGCAGTGGATTCTATGGGATCGTTTCTCTATAGTAAAATGTACTTTTTAAAGTATATGAAACGTTTAATTATTCCTATCACAAATGGGCGAACGGAGCAATCAGGTTGGCGTACGACAGTGGATAACGGTAGCATATGTTTTGAAAACTTAAATGATAAGTTGGAGGTAAAGATTTCAATAATTGTTGAAAAATATTATGAGGCGGAAAAGACCCTAACAAGCAATTTAGAAATTTCGCATTTTCTTAAGAACCTCAAATTGTGTCCATAGAGAACGAAGAGGGGGAAACACGGAAAAATCAATAGCCGGATTCTAACCTATGTACCGTGACAATTATTTACCGCTTTTAGATCAAATAATAAAATTTTTCCTGGTTCGCACAAAACATCTCTTCCATATATTTAGAAAGTAATCTTCACTGAATCACTATCTATTTATTGGTTAGATTCCAAAATTGTCACCGCTTAAAATGCATATCGGAATAACTAGAATGTAAATGACGAGTTAGGTCTGCGAGCGCGAGGCAATCATATTTAAAATCTTTTGCATTCCGTTGCGTCATTGTATTAGCGGCGTGAAGAGATATTTTCCATTTCATGGCTGTCAGGACCCAAATATGTGGAAACAAATCGTGCTCCCTTTCGGCCTCTGTAACCTAAAGCTCTGAGAGAACTGCCCTTGAAAGTCTCATTACTTTGTCCAAAATTATTATTTTATTGTTAATTGTAAATTATATCAACCGGAATTAATTTATTGTTATTAATTTCTATTTTCATGTTTCACCTTGACAAAAGTTTATTTGTGTTATTTGATTTTTACTTTGCATTATTAAAATGGCTAGGATTCTCATTACTAGGGAGGCTTCTGCATGCTCTCACGCAAAATGTTGGTTGAAATAATTTAACGCAAACATATGATGTACTTTTTAATGATTTGTTAGGAGTACTTTGAATAGTGCATGTTTGGAAACAAAATCTGAGTATTTCTTCCTAGATCTAAACTAATTTAATGCTTGTATGATCTACCTACATCTCTTACATTGAATTTATTTAATTATTTTATAGAGTAGACCTGTGGCTTTTAACTTTAGTCTTCTGAGAATAAATCGGATGTCAAGGAAGGCCTTAATGCTAAGATATGTTAACTGGGATCGCTCTTTAAAACTTGGTTTACTAGTGATTCTATATACGCATGCGCTTGAAAATAAAAGATGTTGTACCACAGTCGGGTTTGTTCATTCCCCAACGATACTTTATAGCATTGTATTTACTATCGTACGTTTATTAATTACACCCAATTGAGTTTACGCGTTTCGACAAGCATTTCCGAAACTCTGTTGTGAAAATCTTTGAACTTCGTGAATGCTTTATTATCTACAAGTTGTTTCCAACTTTCCCACTATGACAAACATTTTTGTATACTGAATAAATTCATCATTTTCTGAGTACATTACTCCAAACCCTTTTAAGATTGCCAACTTAATTTTAACACAGATATGCTTTACCTCTGGGGGTCAGGAGAAAATTTCGTACCCATTCCGATGCAACGGTAGATGTCTACTGAAATTATAGGCGATTGTTTACTATATATTGGCAAAATATAGATAATTGCCTACTAAATTAAAAAATATATGTGATTGCCTACTAGATATATTGAAAGATTATAGGTGATTGCCTACTATATTGAAAAATATAGGTGATGCTACTATAGTTTGTCCGAACAGACGTGCGCTGTAAGCCATACAATCTACCCTCGCTCCCCACGCGCAGACGTACACACTCACACTGCCTACCTGGCGCTAATCTTTCTTCTATGAATCACCAACTACAAAATGACATTTTTCAAACTGTTAACTTTACTTAATTTTTACTCTAACGACTGAAATCTAAATATTTTTCTTCGCAAAATGAGTCCAAACACGGTACATTTGTGACAACTCTAAGCGGTTTTATGGTCAGTAGGTTACAAAATCATAAATTTGACTACTTAAAAATGGTAAAATGGTAAAATTGGTAATTTATTTGAATTAGCAAGATCACAATAACATACATAATTACAGTAATTCGAGTAGTGATTTCAAAGGGCACATCCAAATCGAGCCAATCCCTCAGGTCATTTTCGATGGGTCGTAAAATGTCCCCCTTCCACCCAGTCAAATCGAGCCAGCTCCATAAATAAATTGTGTAAGGGTCTGCCATAAATCGTGTAAGGGAATAAAAAAAAAACCAGAGGTACTAACCTATTCTGTTTAGTCACAGAATGATGCCAATAACAGTATGATTATAATATTTCGTCGTTATTATCACATTATATAATTATAATTAAAAAAAAACCAGAGGTACTAACCTATACTGTTTAGTCACAGAATGTT
>JAGFPH010001065.1:257058-322585 GCA_018207615.1 Philaenus spumarius
AAAAAAACCAGAGGTACTAACCTATACTGTTTAGTCACAGAATGTTGGAAACAGTAAATGTTTTCTAAATACGCCTTACTGAAAATATGGAATAGTCTACAAAACTTCTGCTTCAGTGATTTCAAGGGTTGAATAGCTGGCTCGATTTGGATGTGGTCCGAGGGTCACCCTTAAGCCTCTGGCTCCATTTGGATGTTTTTGGGTAGGCGGAGCAGGTAGACTGGCTCGATTTGCCAGAGCCCATTTCAAACGTATACAAAAAACAAACTAAAATCGGAATCAATATACTAAGAACGTATACTAAGAGTAAAATAAAAATAATTACTAATTCATTTTGCAATGTTACTGTACAATAACTATAAATCAATAAAATAATATTATAAAAAATAAAACTAACAGTGAACGTATAGGCCTACTAAAGTCAAACGAAATAAAAATAAATACAAATTCGTTTTAAATGTTACTGTACAATGACTGTTAAATTAAGAAAATAATATTATTAAACTAACACGAGCATAACATATTTGTCAAATAAAATGTCAATAACCATTTTTAAGTACTGTAGTCAAATTTATGATTGTGTAACCTAGTGAACGTAAAACCGTTTAGAGTTCAGTAATTAGAGTAAAAATTAAGTAAAGTTAACAGTTAGAAAAATGTGGTTTTGTAGTTGGTGATTCGTAGAAGAAAGATTAGCGCCAGGTAGGCAGTGTGCGTGTGTCTGCGCGTGAGGAGCGAGGGTCGATCGGACAAACTATATATTGAACAAGTATAGATGATTGTGTATTATACTGAAAAAATAGGAATTCTCTACAACATTTAAAACTATAAGTGATTACCTACTATATTAAAAAAATATATATGATTGTTACCTACATTAAAAAAGTGATTGTCTACGTCGTTGAAACAATATAAGTGATTGCCTACTATATTGTAAAAATATGGATGGTTGTTTCTTATACTGAAAATTGTCTACTACTGTATATTGAAAAATATAGGCCATTGCCTACTATACTGAAAATATATAGGTGATTGTTTTCAATATGTTAACTAGATTGTACAAATATGTACCACTTTTTACTATGTTGGAAAGAAAATATATCCATGATTCAATGTTTTTCCTCAAAGTGAAAATTGTGCAATAATTTTCAGCAGCACCCTCGCCCCTCGTGTGCCTATTTTTCTTTTGTTATTTTCATCATACCCATAAGATGCCTCAGTGTCTTCTGCCTTTATATATTCCTGATTTCCCTGTTGCACGAATTTCGTGGTTATTTCGCTCTTATGTAAGTGTCCAAGCATGTGTTTTAAATGTTCCTTAAGGTTGTTTTAATTTTAATTGTGAATTTTAGTTGAAAACTTTGTGCATAAAATAGAGCTTATACTGTTCAAGTATACACAATCAAGTGAATTATCTAAACAACGTTGTGATTATAGTTCCGGCAGTAGAGCCAATAAATCGATTGATTTATAGTGTTTAAATCGATTAATTATCCGAACAATACAACAAGTTCTTAGTTGCATTGCATCCTATAAACACGAATATATAGGATGTAAACACAATCTCAATTGTTTTACTACTATTTATATAACATGCGATGAAATGTAATAATAAGTTTAACGTGAGAAACGACATTATTTACTAACTTATGGATTCATGAATTATGTATTAAGTGATAAAACATTACATAAGATGGAATTATAATGGTCGTGACTCCAAGGTGTTGTATACGTATATCTAACCGTCTGCTCGCAATACTGGCTGTAACTCGTGGCTGTGTTGGATAATCCCTTCGAGCGATGCTGAGTAAACAGCAAGGTACCTTTGTATGAACCTGTACATCGATACAAAACTTTCCAATGCATACAGTTCTTAATTGTTTATTTATTTCATTTTAACTTCCTTCTCTGACACTGTATATGTAATTTTTTAGTGAAACGCTAACCAAAACTTTTGCTCTTAAGGGTGTGCAATACAGGTACGAAATAATCCCACACAGCCCAAAATTGTAAGTTAATATGAGGCGAAATTAATTATTTTGTATTGAACTACACTTACAAACAGGATGACCTAGTAACGACTTTTGTTTTTACGGATATACATTGGGGTTTCACTGTGGCTACAGTTAAAAATAAGACCTTTTTTTCAAGAGGATAAGCTATATTCTAGTCGTGCTTAATCGCTTTAAGCTGCCCGTTTTAAAATATTTCTGTTTACTTGTATTTATTTTCCACACCATGGTATGCATTTTGTTCAAAAGAGTTAAACTTCTAGCAAAATTTGAGCTATTGGTATTAGCTTGTTTTGCTAATACTGTAATATGGTAAATAATTTCTTCAGTTTATTATTGTATTCCGTTTTTCTAATGTAAACTCTAGTAGGATTCTACTTATTTGCAACGTAGTTTTTATTTTACATTTAAGATGTAGGTACTGAATTTCTTTTATAAATACGATACAAAATAATTCTTCAAGGGCCTACCAAATCTACTGGTTTTGTGGTCCTCTTTTAAGGACCAGTAACGTTAAACCGATTGGCCGAATCGAAAATCCAGTTCAACCGTGTTCAAAGATTCGTGACGATGAGTCGAATAATTTTTGTTTTATTTGGAAGGACGACAATGACCTTGCCACGCCACCCGTTGCTAAGGGAGCCGAACGGGTTTTCTTCGGACGCAAAATGCCCATATCATTTCGGAAGCCGTTAGACCACTACGCGATGCTTTTAGTCGCGGTGCGTAGACCAATTAACCGATTAGAGAAAACAATTAAATAATAACTTTCACACGGCCTATTAACTGGTTATGGTCAATGAAGGCGCCGGGGCGCGCCCAGTTCCAGGAACAATATCCTTTGTTCTTGGCAGGATTGGGTTAAGGATCACTATGATCGGTAAAAATAACGAGGATAGTTACTCTGCCTAGACATCGTGCTTGGAAAAGTGTTGGATCGAAGTTGAAGGTCAGTTGGAGTTTTTATTAGACTCTAAAATCCTATTTACAGTACGTTATGGTTGGATCAATACCTTAATAAATTAGTAAAACACAGTGTAGTACTTCAACGAGTATTGTGATAAAGATGTTTTTTAAACAACTTTTTAGCTGTAAGCAGAAGCACGAGGATTAACATAATTGTAATCAAACAATTGTGTGGACATTTCATTTTGATTATTCTAGACTAGACACCAATGTACTTTTCGGTTTTGTGTGTTATACATTGTGCAGTCATATAGATTTCAAACAAATCCCTTGGACAAAAGTTCGATTAGTGGGAAAATATTTGAGCTCTAAATTTATCTATCTTCTATGCGTTGCAGAAAGTTTGTAATATTCATCTAGATTTTACAAATTGTATGCTAAATCAATATAAGATTTATAAAATTAGGTTTTTGTAACAAATTCTACCCGCGTTGCTTCGTCCAAAAAATCAATTACTTCCTTTAATGAATGTTGTTTTACATAAAAGATTACAAAAAAAGACAATAGAAATGTTTGGGCACCTGCGCCGATCATATTGTTAAAATCTTATCTTCAAGATCACCCAACTCAAATTCTATACTCATTATTCCTATTCAAATGAACAAGCAAAACACAGAGTCTCCACCACCAATAAAAACGCCTTTTCAGAAAGCGGCGTGTATTTGTTGGAAGTTAGATCTCCGTAAGGATTTTGACTGGCCTATTTTGTATTTATGTTTTCTAATTAATTTGAGTGTCAGTTTTAATTAAAAATAAGGATTTAATAGTTGAAACATCGTCTTGTTGAAGTTGCGTATTATTTACGAAATCAAGTGTATTTCTTAAATATATGCAAGTTGTTTAGGAAGGACTGCAAGTGAGATAACATCAACCAATATCGGGTGTATAGCTTAGTGGTCAGATCATCAACAAGGTCCTGGGTCTTGGCCTATGTTTCTTTTTACTTACTTGTTATTTAGAAGCTTGTCTGAGAAGCTTTATAAACGTTTCCAGTAGTAAAATTTAAAAATTTCATATAAACATATGTTCTAAAATTGATTTCTGGTTTCGTGTTAAGTCATATATTTTTAAAAACACAAAATGGCTGATAAACGGGATCGCTCTGCGTTTTCATTACTTCACGAAATTTCCGAATAATTTTATTTAGTATAAAACCCTTTCATAATTTCTCCACCTCTTTTTTATGACATATTTTCTTCTTCTTTACTTAATATATTTTAGCAATTTGGAGTTAGTTGTTAATATAAATCTCTCCCTTTGCAATAAAGTTTCCAACAACGTCATTGAGAACGAAATATAAACTGTGAAGAGAGTAATCGAAGGAAGGGCGAGGACTAGAGCTGCCAAGCCCCTCTATGATGAATGTAGTCGTTCGTCATCTAATGGTACTTTGTAATGGCAATATTCCATTTACTTGTGTCACGATTCAATCTTAACAGCTGTCGAAGTCACGTGCAGCGAAATCAACCTTATTTGGACAACGATTTAACAAAAATAATGATGATAAATCAAACTGTACTAGGTATTCATATTGAAATTGTGGTCGATTGTTTTCAGTTGATTTTAAAGCGGCGAATAAATTGTTTCCGAAGATACACATCAACGGGCGTCGTAACCCACCTTAAAGCTTAATATTAAAGGTTAAAGAAAATAATGTTTATGGTTAAGGCTCTGCTGCGCATCTGCAACAAACATAGTGTAAGACTTAGTTTTGTCATTTCTGTGGCAGAGCCAACTGAACTGAATTGTACTTTTTCTAAAATTTAGGCAATCTAAATTAATGTTTTGTTATTGCAAAAATTAGTTTGTTGCTTGAACATTAACAGAAATTAAAACTATGTAGGCTTACTGTAACTCAAGAGACACGTCATTTGTTTAGTAGTATACATATTTTACGCATGTTATATTTTTGCTTAGATAGGGTCCGAGTTGGTACATCATATTATTTAAACATTTATTACTGATTTGTTTTCTTATTAGAGTAGTAGTATTGTAGTTATTTAAAACCACTGTTTAAAATAGGAAATACTAAAAATATAATTTAATTTTGCGCGTTTAATCTTATTGTAAGTGTGGCAGGTACCCTTCGCCTTATATAAATAGATAGATTAGTAATATTGATAATTATGGATTCTAATTGACGAAGTGAACGTGCTATATATGGCTTGCACATAAAGAATATGCTGAAGTCAGGGTTTAGGAAGTCAAATGGAGAGCTGGCTTGAGGGTGGAAGATGTGTGCTAGTCTGTTAACAACCTTGCGTTAAGGCGATCCTTCGTATTAGAGGAAGGGGATTTCTTGCTTTTACCTTCGACTATAAATTAGTTGAAAGTTCGGGCCAGCAGAAAAATGTAGCTTTTAAACAAACAAAAGTGGTAAATCGTTTGGCCTGCCTTCTCCACCATTCTGTGAACGTCCGGAAGCTTGCAAGAGGTGCCTAAAGACACATCCGCAGCCGCACACTCCATCGCCGGGATACCTAACATCCGGTACACGCTGCTAGTGTCATTTAATTATAAAAAATGAATCAGACTACATGTGGGGCAGGAACAGCGAGCAAACAAATCAGTTTAGGCACCACACCACTCGCTCCTGAAGAATCAAGAAAAACATTCCAAGTTCTAAAGAAAACTTTTACATCGGCTTTTCAAAATGTCGTAATTTTATATACTGTCACCAACGATTATACTTTCAACCAAACTTTGCTGGAGGGATGTATTTCCAAACAATATAAAGTTTGAGAACTATTACACACAAGTTTTTCATTATACTAAGCCAACACTAGAACCAAGCTTCGGTCACAGGTTATTAATAATAAACAAAGTCCGAACTTATGTAGTAGAAGTGTGCACCGAGTTTTGGAACTGGAAAGGAATCGTACCCACAGTAACAGGGGAGCGCAGAGGAAGACTTGACTATTTATAGAAGTTGGAGTGAGAAGCCCAAAATAGCTATGAAGGGGGCCCTCCTCCCACACAAAGACTTGGCAAGTTCACTCACTAAATCGGTTAATGGGATTTGCTTGAAACCATAAAACAGTTTCCGACATTATCGTTAGGAAACGGCTCCATTACGTTACTGTATTTTTAGACTGTTATTTCGACTTCCACATTCCATAATGTCACCAATAAACACGACAACAGTGCTTGCCTGAAACTATCACTTTGATTTTATGGAAGACCTTCCTATAATGAAGCAGTCCACTATAAGAATAAAGTTTTAATTAAACACGTGCAAAGTTCTGTTATATTCTCAACTTTGTGTGCGTCAGATTCGTAGCTACTTTATTGTACAACCCTTTAGTGTGCTATTAGTAAACTCTGGAATTTAAGAGAATTTGGAAAATAACAAGTTTAGAGTTATTACATACATGGAAAGTAAAAACCAAAAGTCATACTGCAACGTTCAGAGCCGAGTTGTTGACAGTAGCGAACTTGATCTATAAAGTAGATTTACAATTTGAATGCACGCGTTTCTCTACGATTTACTTTTTTTCACAATTGTCGTGGATTTATAGATTTTGGTCAAAACCCTTTACCTACCCTCACCCAAGAGACACAGAATTTCAAATTCGTAGTTGTTTTGGTTTGGAAGAAATACAGATGATAATTATTAGCTTTTTATCAGAAAATTTAGGCAAGGAAAGATCCTTTCTGAGCGAATTCCTCTCGATCAGGACCTACCTACCAAATTTCATGTCTACACGCAATGTGGTTCCATAGATTTCGTGATTATTTAGTTCGCTTTTATGTATAGATAGGATAAATAATGTATTTGACTTTTTTTGTTTCTTTACAGTTTTCACGGTTACCTAGTTATAATTAAAAACTCTTACTTGCCTCGAATCTAATAAAGGTGAGTATATACACAATTCCGAGTTAGTAGGTACTTTGATTTACCTAATTTCAAATCTGTAAACGTTGTTCCAAGATTTTTTGGTGAGTGAGTTGGATTTTGCAAATATGTTAAAGATATATAGGCAATATACTTGATACTTTTGTGTCTTTTCACTAGCGTTGGATTTTGAAGAGTCAAATTTTGACCAAAATAAGGTGTTATTGAAACAGATAAGAGCATTGTTAGACATAAAATAATTTCCACTTAGATTAATGAAAATAGTATGATTCTATCTTTACCGGTCTTTCATAACCGTCGGAATACCCTTTATACTTAAAGTTTAGTATCGTTTACTAGGTTTTTTAAATTCAACTGCAGTACGTAATCAATCATTTGTTTCTTCATTTTGATATCTCAGTTATAGGGTAGAACGATGCTCGCAGATTCGTTAATAACTTATGTTTCTGAAACATTTTGAAAATTTAGCTTCCAGCGATCTTTGCGTTCGCCGAATTATACTGTAAACTATAAACCTAGTTCTTTGTTTATTTACTTTAGTCTTGTTTACAAATCAAACTTATTGTAAACACTGGTCGCAACGGATTTAAAAACATCTGGCTCATTAATTAGTGAAAATGTTGCCTAGCAACTCGGGATATAATAACAAACAAACATTTAGCTGGATTAGGCGACTGGTACTTGCCTAAAGTGGAAACTCGGCGGTCATTTCGAACGATTAATTGGTGTCAGCTCTTAACTAGTTTTGTTTGTATATATATGGGCAGATTTTGGAAAATTATGAGACTAAAATGTACGTAAAGGCTGTCGTTTATAGAGTTTTAAATGTGGCGATTGATGTTCATAACTTCAGAAGTGTGTCCGCACTAAGAACGGATTTTGAAAACATCCCAAAGATACGCCCAATATTCGCGTTTTTCTAGCGATTTTTTGCGTTTTCTCAGCTTTTTCGAGAACTAATTGGCAGAAAATGTTGAAATTTGGTACTTAGGTTCGTTTAAGGCCTAAAAGTAGTCTGTTAAAATATGTTTGAGATTCTCCCAAAATTACGCCAGAAATAGGCGTTTTTGCATTTTTCCTTGCGTTTTCAATGCGTTTTTGATCATCCTCAAATTATGCCCGAACGGATTGGAATGAAATTTGGTATGTAGCTTCCTCTAGGGCCTTAGGCGCTCTCTAAGAAAGGGTATGAAAAATTTCGAAATTTAAGGAGGGGTTTGGGGGGATCAAAGTTACTAAAATCATAATTTCAGATCTTTTATTATTATGACAATAGTGCTTTTATTATTTAAGATCTATATATATATAAGCCAAATACCACTCACTAACTGAACACTTCAAAAGATTACAATTACGTTAAAAAGACTGAAAATACTAACCACCACGGGCAACGCCGTACGTGTCAGCTAGTTCTAAATAACCACCTGCTATGCTACTCTTGGGAAGGTATACAGTTTCAACTGGGAGCAGTTATCTGGTACCGTTTATTGTTTTTAATCAGCTGTAGGTTTTCAACATTGGATCAGGGAAAATCTGAGACTACCTTGGCGATTAGAAATTTAATTCACTACGTTATTTAAGGGGTCAAAAATTCAAAAAATCTTTGATGGTTTTTGTTGATAGTTTTGCTTTAAGGTATTTTCGACCGTAACTTTTGAACCATTTGTCGGAAATAAGTAGCGAGCGGAAGTGTATAATCAACCAGGATTTGATTGCAAAGTCGCGGGTACACCTAGTAGTTCATAAATTAACAAATTTTTGAGCTTGCAAATATATATGAAAACTTTTCTCTCTCTTAAAGTAATATACATTAAGTTACAATAACAGGAAGACGCCGATGATTTGAACGGCAAAAATTAAAACCCTCTAAAAAGTACATAATGATTTAAACAGTTATTGAATACTCTTTATTGATAAATTATATAAAACGCGAATGTAACTTGCACAATTTTAAAGTTATATAAATATTGGAATCTACTAAAATCGATATTCCGATCGACAGGGATCCCAAATTAGTTTAGATCATCAACGTCCTACCACTGTACATAAAAACGTCACTGAGTAGAAACTTTATAAATTAACACCAATTTCACATATCCAATGGTCATAAAACGTTTAAAATGACTATCAGGCTGTAAATAGGTGAACAGATTTTGTGTAGAGTCACAGATTCGTTCCGGCACAGATCGAGACAATGTTAAGTCGTTAAATCTTCAGTTCGGTGTTAACGACAATTAGCAGCTGTTAACAGGTAGTTAGCACTTTCTTGTACCGGTTGTGTGGACTAAAACATAAGCAGTTGTTCGTATTCAGGTTTAAGAAATGAATATGGAGCTTGTGCGTATATTATGTTATGCACAGTTAATAACGTATGAGCTTAATGCAATTGATTTACCTTATTTGTCTCAACGTGTTTAATTTTAGACACGTCCTGCAGTTACCGGTCGATTAATTATGTGAGATAACATAACAATCATGACAAAACGTGAATTCTACTTGTGAGTATGAGTTAGAACTAATGATGATTTTTTCCTACTAAAAAAATGAATAAATAAAACTGAGAAGTGCTAGTTTCAGCCGTCCTGAAAATCGTACCAAAGTTAAAATATAGGTACTGAAAAAAAATATCGATATACTACACTAATCCTCAAACAAACAAACAATAAAACGCTGGAAAATGTTATACGAGTGGATGGGGATCAATAAGTAAAAGTGACTGCTTCGACCAACTAATTATTAAAGTAATAAATTTGGAATCGGCTACAGCTTACCTGAATAGTGTAATTAGCTGCAGTTCTTTCGAAAGTAGATGGGAAATGGCTTTTAACGATATTTTAGGAAATATCTTGAAAACTAAATCATAAACTATTAAAATTAATAGGTTATAAAACCCTTTCAAACTATTTCCCAAACTACAGTATCATAAAATATATTTTTTTTAGCACCTTAAGAAATATCGCTCTACTAGAATGCTAAAATATTCTGTGCTGATTATTAAAATATAAGCTGCTTTATAACTGCGTAAAATTAAATTTTAATACCTTTTCCGTTTAGACTCCAGTAGACAGACGGAAAGGCGGACAAACAAATGATCCTATAAAGGTTTGTGTGTGTTTTTTTTACCCTAAAATCCAAGGTAAAATGCATGATAACCTTCGATGAGGACAATTTGTGGAGGTTGTTTATTGTGATTAGTCGTGGGAGTGTTGCTATAGAAACATACGGTCGCCTATAGTAAGTAACTCGACTGCGTAGTGGGAGAACGCGTTGGTATTATTATATGCATTACCATAGCAGACTGTTGTTGGACATAACAGAATACAAAAGCCATTAGGTTAACCAACTTCAATAATTCAAAACAAAGGTATTTTCAGAAATTAAGGTTGAAATATAGCCTAAGTGGGAGCTTGGGTGGTAGCACTAAAGCTCCGTAGTATTTCTGTTAAATAAAAAAGTCATCCACGCAAAATCTCTGGCTGTACTGCGCATGCTTCGGTCAACCCTACCCCGTTCCATTATAATATAATACCAGTTGTGGCTAACAGTGTGCAATACTTTCACGACAGCACAAAATACAGTTTGCAGGAGTTTTAGTAAACCTAGAGTGTTAATACGTTGCTAAGGCACAATACCGAAGTTTGATTGCAACTGCTATGGAGCAGATATTTATTCTGAATACTCCGGTATGAAGTGCCTCTGTCCATGTATCGTCTCCTTGGACCACTGTGCCTTTTTTAATTCATAAATAAATAAAAAAAGTTTTTGAGTATAAAATACACTTGTCTATAGCCTAATAATGCATCGGAAACCGCGGGATTTGACAAGCGAAGCGAACAGGGGCACAGCCTCTAAAATAAAATAAAATTACAAAGTGTTTTCTATATCGACTGTATCAAAATAAGAATTTCTTTCTAAATCCCGTTTTCAAAGTATTATCTTCATTTTAATGAAAATTTGTGGCTTTTGTTTTACAACTTTTTTGCGACTGTAAATTTGCGTAACTACCCATGAACTACCAGTTAGTTTCTATACATAATTTTGCTGACAAACGTTATTGTTCTGTTCAATAATAGCTTCAAACGTAAAGTTATAAATGAGTAACTTATTTAGGTGTTTTAGATTGTGTTCGTGCAAACATGCAAACAAAAAAAAGTAGAAAAGAAAACTGAAAATCATGACTATGAGAAAATATCCGATCACTTTTCACTTTTGTCAGGTACTTGCTGAAGTTAGAAGTACTCAAAATTCTTAAACACACCTCTACAAAGCATAATAATACGACAGTATCAAAGTATCCAACAAACCACCGACGCTCACTTGTAAAAATGTCATCAAGAACTCTAAATTAGCTCTCGGTAGATGGTTTTGATCCAAAAAGAGAACGGATGTTGCGACATTAGGAAGCGTGGAAAATGCGGTAAATCACGGGCGCCATCACATTATTTAAGCGTGTCAGATTGGGCGGGGGTATAATATTTTTAATTTATAACTTCCGCTAATCTTTATCCAACAAGTCTGGAAAACATTGAAATTAAAATTGGTAGGACGACGTTTACTTCCTTTATGCACTTTAACGATGTTTGTTGGGGGGGGGGGGGGGCTATTAAAGAAAAATATTTTGGTTCACACTCCTCCCTCGGTCCGTCTTACTAATTGGAATACTTTAAATGTGGATTTGTAACTTTTGATTTCTTTATCATTGTTTTAACGCCTTCAACTTCTTTGTTGTTATTAATATCGTATTTCTATTATAGGTCTCTGATTTTGCAACACTTTAGAAGGCATGCAAAATAATTAAATAGGTCTATATCTTTTGATTGTGATTTTGTACCTATACCGAACCAACACACGTTTCCTGAAATCATTTGGATTCATTACCATAGCAACCAACTTAGCAAATTTATAATCAGTTAATTATTCTTAGCAGCCATTCTTTAGGTTAGGTTAATATAATAATATAAATTTAAAAAATTGATACATATATGGTATATATGGATGAGTATATTATTTCAGCATAGGTGGAACGCATGTGCAAATTTCAACCAAGCTTTGGTACACGTGTCTGGGAAAAAGTATTTTGGGGGTAAAACACCCATAGGACTATAGGACCTGAAGGGATGATATGGGAAGGGGATGATATGTACAAACTACTGTTTTATTAGTGACAAATCCATAGAACTCTGTGATAAATAGTGGCACTCCAATTCATATTTTCTGCTGGAAAAACTAAAAATTGTTCTGTAGTAAAGCATTGGTATTCAAACTCGTACTCAAGACCCAGAAAAAGGATAGTATTGCATTTTTTTTTAAACTCCGTTCCGCTATATTGTTTTCCTGTAAAGTAAATGAGTACGTCAAACGCCCCTGTCTTATTATTATTATTTATTTCAGCTGCAACACTTTCCTAAATAGAAAAAGCATGGGTTTTTGATGGAAAACCTATATTTCATCACTTTTTACAAAAGTTATAATCCTGTGTAGTTTTCCTATAAACACCGTTGTTTTTCGAAAATATCTTGAAAGCAGTACAATCTCATAATTCTAGGTTTGGACAAGTTCATGAATGTATTTACAGTACTTCATTAAAATAATGACTAAACTAAGACTAGGTATTTTTAACATTTAGTTTTAGTATTTTGACATTGGCTTATGGTTTTGGTATATGTTGTTGGTCCGTTTTTAAAGTTGTACTATTTTGAGAATATTATTAAAAAAAGGTGATCAATACTTTTGAAAATGTATGTATTATTTTATATTCTTGGTAAAAATGTCCAAATAAACAATGTTAATCCAGGTCAATCTATTGAATTAAACAACGAAAAACATCATAATATTAAAATAAACTAACAGTAAATGTAATTGTAAACTTGTATCTCTAACTAGTATCCTTAATTCAAGCTCTTTCAAACGGTACCCCACACCACAGTATCACAAAGTATTTATTTTTTGGAGCACCAACCCATAATACATTATTTTTAAACTCTGATTTTTGGAAAATACACTGGTTAACTTACGTTATAAATTTGACAAATCCCATGAGAAACCTTATCTGTTCCGAGAACTGTACTGTGACAGACAAACTAACGAGTGTATGTCTGTTAGGGTACTGGACCTTAATAATAACTGATTTTTTTGGGGGATTTTCTGGCCAAAAAGGGGTTGTTTTTCTAAATTTTTTAAAACCCTTTTTCGTGCATCTATACAGGTCTGATTGACATGTATGGTGTAAATTCGTTCGAAATCGATCGAATAGTTTTCTTAAAGATAATTCAATTTAGTCTTTGTACCATTTTTATCTTTACTAATTACCGTAATGTGTACATAAAAATATGGAGTATTGAAAATGTTTCCGATACGAAAATCTCCACTATAAAGCCTATTACAATGTGTTATCTCAGTACATGTTTTTATTTCAAGTTGTGACCTTGGCCCAGTAGTATCCGAGTTATGCGAATAAATAGGCTGGAAAACACGGAAGCAGGCGGAAACGCGTGTACTTCCGGTCTCGCGATGACTCGACGGTAACATCAGCTGTTGTAAGCAATTTGTCTTTCTCGGCAACGGGATACGATAAGATTGTAAGATGACGCTGAATCACTGACCATTGCGTTTTCCCCTCTGTCTCAACTGTATTGGATTTATGTTCAATCTCAATTTAAATGTATGTTTAAGTACAGTATAAAACGATTTAATCACACAATCTACGTAGTTTTTTAGACGTAACCCTAATTTTTTACTATCGCACTATACTATAGTATAGAGAAAGTATAGTGATCGCAAACAAAATCGATGTTGAGATTTTTGTGGAAATATCCGTTTTGGGACCCCCTGAGTCCAAAAAAGTGTTTTTATAAAATGTCTGTATGTATACAAAGCTAGAGAGAAAACTATTCGATCGATTTCGAACAAATTTGCACTGACATGTCAATTAGGCCTGTAGGCTATAGGTACACGAAAAAATGTTTTGAAAAATGTTGGCCTCTTTTTGGCCAAAAATACCCCAAAAAATGAGTTATTATTTTTTTTATAAAAAAATTGCTGTAACGATTTTTATAAAATTTGTCTTATTTGTAGCCCTTAATGTACCCTACCATATGCAAAAAAACCTCATCTTTCTAAAAATTCTCGTTTAGGTAATAATAATAATAATAACTGATTTTTTGGGGGGGTTTCTGGCCAAAAATGGGGTTATTTTTCTAAATTTTTTAAAACCTTTTTTCGTCCATCTATACAGGTCTGATTGACATGTTTGGTGCAAATTCGTTCGAAATCGATCGAATAGTTTTCTCTCGAGCTTTGTATACATTCAGACAGACATTTTGTAAAAACCGCGACACGAATCCTCTGTGATTGTAGGACAGAAAGTCCGTGTACCCAACGAAGGGTCGACCACAAAAATATTTCTTAAAGGGGGACAAAGAGTCATGGCCTTTCCTGATTGAAAGCTAGACTATATGTCCCCCCCCCCCTTTATGCTTGTTCCTGTTGCTAAACCAACCTAACAAATCTATTAGTAGTAGCCTACCTTTGGAATTATTATTATATAAGTAGGCCTATAGCATTAAATTATGTACAGCGTGTTGGTCTTTTCACTAAACAATGTGGACCTAAACGTCCCCGTTCGAGGCGGACTAAGAGTTCGCACCTTGCCAGAGTCTTCGTCCTCCCGCCGCAAACCCGGTAACCAATGTTTATGACAGTCTGAGGACCCGTTGTCCGTATACCACCGTCTGTAACCTCAGTCTAAATCTCTGTAGACCATTCGGTTCTTCTAAACAGCGATGGTTCAAAGTTTATTTTTAGATTGAAAATATTTCAGTTAATTCTGCAGTCTTATGTTTCCCCCGTTAATCCATGGATTGGTCAAGAGGCGCTAAGAATGAAACTATTTCGAGAGAGTCAACCCAGAGCTGGTTCTGAGAACCATTAGGCCCAAAATGGAGATAGTTGTGGTCGCACGGGATTGCCAAATATGACGGCTTGACATTCCTACCTAGTTTCTTGGAATAAGCTTCGCCAAGCATCCCGATCTTCCGTGAACACGCTGAGAGATAACTTCATCTAAGTTTCCGACATACATTACTTGGAAATTGATACTAGTTATACACTGCGATTCAGAAGAAATGGGTAAGCGTAAGGATTAAACATACATTTTAATTTACAAGATGTGACTCGAGAACGAGTAGAAATAAAGCCATTAAACCAACCAATGTGTATTTAAATACTATTCAGATTTCAAAACCGTGGTCTGTAGCAATTTGATTTCTGTTATTTATAATAAAAACTAGAAGAAATCCTGCTTGTTTGACACCTTATCCGCAAAATAATAAAACATATTATACAAATTGTTACTAAACAAATAGATTATAAAAAGTTAAGTCTCTTAAAACAAAAGAGCCTGGCCTAGTCTTACTGTTTCATTTTAATAAGTGAGTGCTATTTTCAAATGCTCTGAGCAAAGATGGTCAATAATAATAAATGTCTAAATTAAGTTATTGAGTTTAAACAAAAACCTAACCTGAAATTAAAGATTCAAATTCTTTCAAAATATAAAATCAGTCGTTAATGAAAATGCCACTGAGTAATAACCTATTTGCCATTTTTTAGGTATTACGTTTCATCAGCTGAGGTGTGGAACACAAACTGAAAACTTATTGGTATTAGACTATTATTGCATCTGTGTTGTAGAAAGTATCATAAACAAATTTGTTTTTTTTATACATCTCTGTTATCCTTTGACTTTCAGAAAAAATGTAAAAATTATTTAATGAAAAAAATTAAATTTAGTTCTAAATAAAAATCATAGTTTTCTAAATATTCAACATCAGTTTTAAACGACCTTTTAAATTGGACGGTTAAAAAAGTTGACATTTTTGTAGTTTGGCCTGTATTGTTATGCAAAGTTTCAACTTAGTATAACAATACGTTTTTTTTAGATACGGTTGACACGTGACAAAACAAAATGGCGATTGTGTGTACAACTATTTGTGAATTGTCTTTGGAACAATACCTAAAATTATCGGGAAAGTGTTCTGCAACATACTGTGTATAGATTTCACGTAATTTTTCTTACCCGTTCAAATTATATAATGTGGACAAATATTTATACAAAAGTAACGCAATACATAATTAAAATCCGGAGTGATGTATTTTATGAGCATTTATACCTCGTAACAATTAAGTATTTAAAATTATGTTAAGAATACTATTTGTGGATGTGCACTTCCTAATAAAAGTATAGACTAGGCTCCAATTAAAAAAATTTCAGTTTACCACGAAAAATAAATAAATTAACATAAATAAAACACCGAGAAAAGGTTGGTTTAATGCTCCTTTATTTTCAAAACAGGATTTATCTTTTAATTTGATTATTTGCCCATAAGATTGTCCATAAGTGCTGTTTTTCGCATAACAATATGCATATTTTACGCATTTAAAAAACAGTGGATGGAAATCGTTTTTAAATTTTAATCTTTAATCTGCCCGACACAAACAAAATGATCCATTGTTACACAAAAATGCCACTCATTGTAAATATTGTACTTACAAAAACACTTGGTTTCACTACTGAAGCGTCTAAATCGTGTCAATTGTCAAACCCCTTGGAAAACGACGCATCAAGGACCCGTTTGACTGGGAACAGTTTTTTGACCTCTTCTGGCGCTAAGTGGAACAGTCAGTATAGAAGACGAATCAAGGAAAGAAAGAGTCAAGTTTTGGAGGAGTGGTTGCGGTATCGCCGATCTCTCTCTGGGTTTATTGCTCAATTAGCATAATATTGTAAACAGCGACATCTTACTGTCTGTTATTCTGGACAGTCTTTTATTTGGAAACGAATGTTTTAATGATAAATTAAACTTCTGTCACCTGAGGAATACGATGGCTACAATGCCCAGATCTACTTCTGTCGTATTTGTTTTAAACGTTTTGTTAAATCCGTTTGTTATAGTGACTGTGATGTACTATTACAATTCAAATAATTATTCAATACTTGTATTGGTACATATTGGCAATATTTTTTGAAAAAGTATTACTTTCATCTGAATTTAAAAATGGAAACCCTTGACAGATAGGAACTTTTATAGTTTACATGTAGTTTGGCCTGTTCGTCCATGTATCACAGCCAAATATCTCCTTTATGTTACAACATTTTGTAAGGAAATCGTACAAAAGGATACTGATGAGACATTTTTTAAATAATAATAATATACATAATGTGATTTTTAAAATGTTGTCCTTTTTATTTACCTGCTTGAAATATTGCAGTGCATTCTTCAAGGATCAATTATTTAT
This sequence comes from Philaenus spumarius, assembly GCA_018207615.1. NCBI lineage: Eukaryota > Metazoa > Arthropoda > Insecta > Hemiptera > Aphrophoridae > Philaenus > Philaenus spumarius. The sequence goes on from JAGFPH010001065.1 coordinate 274,186, forward strand.
TGTCAGTTAGTCTTTAGGCTAGTGCATTAAAGAAGTATGTCACAAAAACCCTTAGCTTACAAATTTTGGTGCGAATTAGGGATTTTTGCACCATTACTCGTTAATTTGAACAACAATCAAAATAAATAAGATTCCTCCCATCCAATTTCAACAAAATATAAAGCATTTCAGTTTCATCAATAGGTCTATTTTTTATATCTGTATTATCAAATAATGACAATCTAAATATGTAAATCCAAGTAAAAATGTTAGATGATTTCAAATGTATGGATTTATTAATTTCCAGATCGTTTAAATATTTGGAAAAGTTTATTTGCGTATTAAAAAGTAATAACGCTTTATAATTTGTTATGGACCGATCGGTTGTAATCCGTGAAACGAGTTGAATATATAACTGCGTTTATATTCAACGTTAATTATTATCCAACAGAAATACATTCAAATGACTTAAAGTTATTTAACGGTGTAACATAATACTTTTAAATACCAAAACAAGCCATAAAAACCTGACTAAATGACTCATTCAGTATGTATTTCCGTATCGATCTTTGGAACGGATCGACAATTTAACTCGATAAATGTGTTTTATTCACCTAGTTATATCCATTCAGTGACGTCATAACAGAGGTTGTGGGTCAGCTGTTGCGAAATGTCAGCTGATGTGTTGTTACTTGTGCTTTGGGGTTATCTGATATCTGAAGCACGTGTTGTTTCCTTTTAAAATAAAACTTGACCAAATTTGAGTCTTTTGTGATATATCTTTAATTTGTACAGTTTCCTTCACTATCTTAGATATAAATTAAAAATTAATAATTTGAAATTTATTACCTTCAGTGGTGCTTTTCTAGGTAACTGCAATTTTGCTTCACAAATGCTATTTTCATAGTCTTCCACTCTCAGTTTACACTACATCACACATGACACAAAAACACAAACACAATTATAACTGTAAAATCTTTTGTACCTTCTGGTGGTCGTCAAATTACTCATTAGCGTATTCATTTCAATTTGACGATCACCAGATGGTGCAAAAGATTTTACAGTTATAATTTATTGTGTTTGTGTAACTTTGTGTGAGACTTTGAAAATAGCCCTTGTGAGGCTGAAACTGTAGTCAGTGTATATTGATTATAATTAATGTTATAATCATTAATTATAACATTAATCCTACTACCTGGATCCATAATGAATTTTAAAATGTAATATCTTAACGTTAGTACAAAAAAAAAAAAAAAAAAAACAGTTCGTTGTTGCGAATTTTAGTTTAACATTATTATTATTTTGGTGCACAGATCAAATATAACGGAGGTATAGCATAACCTTAAAATTTTCGAACAATCTAATTTAAATAAATGGCGAACAACATTAAAATACTAAACGAACACTTTAAAACATTTCATATTTTATTAAGAGCATTAAATTCAGTTTTACCTTAGAGGTTAAAGGTTAAAACAGCTGCGATTTCCACGACATCCATTTGTTTAAAGTATCTATGTTGATATTTTGAAACTAACTGACCCAGTCAGCTGTGTACATATCATATTGACGACTTGAAGGTGGATTTAACTGAACACAGCTTAGCTACTTTATAGAACACAAATGCAAAGCTATAAGTTTATATTGCACTGCAATTCTCGCTTTATTTACTCCATTTATATTTCCGTTGTAAGAACGATCAGCCGTATTATACAAAAATAATTTATAAACTTACTTAAATTGGTTAAGTAGGCTTCAGTTTTCGTCCGTGAAGCTTTGCAACAGAGTTGACAGTTGATGTCGGTGCTTCCTTAGATGGTCTTGAGGACCGGTCTTGCATACTGATAGGTTCCTGTCCCTGTACTGTGCGCATGTTTCCGGAATTGTGCGTGATCCTCGACCTGTCCTACTGCTACTGCTGGTTATTGCGAAGAAATAAGCTGAAACCTGCAAAGTGTGTCTTGCAAAACAACTTGTTCCGAGTGTAATCGTTCGGCTCGTCTGTTGCTATAAAATTGTAGAATTACACGTTGCCGGAAAAAATGTAGGGAGATTTGTTTGAAGAAAAGCAATAGTGGTTACAGCGGTGTGACTGGTGGCGCCATCTAAAAACTAAAATTTGTTGCTGGCACGACAAAACCTCTTCAGATCTTGTGCAAAGAAAAAGAATGTTCTTCAAAAGAAAGTTTAAACGTTTTTGAAAAATAACCTCCTTTTTGGCCAAAATAACCCCAAAAAAACAGTTATTATTTTTTATAAAAAAAAAAACGGCTTTAACAATTTTGATAAAATTTAGCTTATTTGTAGCCCTTAATGTACCCTACCATATGCAAAAAAAAACATCTTTCTAAAATTTCTCGTTTAGATAATAACAATAAAAGATTTTGGGGATTTTTTTGGCCAAAAAGGGGGTTGTTTTTCAAAATTTATAAAAATTTGTTTTCATGCATCTATACAGGCCTAATTTACATGTTAGGTGCAAATTTATTTGAAATCGAGCGAATAGTTTTCTCTCTAACTTTAATAATAATAATATTTATTAGTTACTCTCTACTTTAATGTATCCGCTCTCCTAATTTAATACAATTATGAAGTCACAGTAAATCTGTTTAATAATTTAAATATGTTTGTGAGAAAGTATGATACCGTTTATTTTATTAGCATTTACTTCTATCATTTAGAGTCTACCGAAGAGTAAAAAGTTAATGTTTGATATTTTGTTATATGTATTCCGATGTGCGGTTATCCATTAAGTTAAGTTCTTGTGATGAATTTACAACTAAAGTAACGCCTAGTTTTTCCGCTAAAAGTATTGCAATAAGGGAGTAAGACAATCGTGCCATTTTACCGTGTTGTATAAAAACTTCGTGAAATATTAATTGTTAGGCCTATTATAATTGTTTAACTTGCCGCGAGGTAAGTTTATTTTTAAGCTTTTTTACAATTTGCTCCATTAAATTTTGTTGAATTATATTTGCTGTTTAAACTCTTGTACTAAACTTTATGATTACACTCTAGAACAGTTTTGGCACATAAGCTGATACAATATGGTGAGGAGGCGTATTGTAAAATTTACCCCTCACACTTTGTCCGTCGAAGATAATAAAAAAGTGGGGTGGAAAACATACGGAAATAAACGGTACCAGGAACTGGCACATACTTTCTCACAAACATATTTAAATTATTAAACAGATTCACTGTGACTTGTAGGGTGTGGTAGGAGAGGTGATTTTTTATTAAAGTTGGAGATTAACTAATAAATATTATTATTATTATTAGCTAGAGAGAAAACTATTCGATCGATTTCGAACAAATTTGCACCAAACACGTCAATTAGGTCTTTATAGATGCACGATAAAGGATTTTGAAAAATTTTGAAAAACAACCCCCTTTATGGCCAAAAAACCCCCAAAAATCTGTTATTATTATTATTATTAGCTAAACGAGAATTTTTAGAAAGATGCGGGTTTTTGTATATGGTAGGGCACATTAAAGGCTACAAATAAGCCAAATTTTATCAAAATCGTTAGAGCCGTTTTTTTATAAAAAAATAATAACTGATTTTTTGGTGTTTTTTTTTGGAAAAAAGGGGGTTGTTTTTCAAAACCCTTTTTCGTGCATCTATACAGGCCTACTTGAAATGTCTGGTGCAAATTTGTTTGAAATCGATCGAATAGTTGTCGCCATTTCGAAAAAAAACCCCAAAAATCAGTTATTATTATTATTTTTAGCTAAACGAGAATTTTTAGAAAGATGCGGTTGTTTGCATATGGTAGGGTACATTAAATGCTACAAATAAGCCAAATTTTATCAAAATCGTTAAAGCGGTTTTTTTATAAAAAAATAATAACTGACTTTTGGGTTTTTTTGCAAAAAAGGGGGTTGTTTTTCAAAATTTTTTAAAACCGTTTTACGTGCATCTATATAGGCCTACTTGACATGTCTGGTACAAATTTGTTTGCAATCGATCGAATAGTTTTCGCCATTTCGTCAAAAAATCCCCAAAAATCTATTATTATTATTACTAGCTAAACGAGAATTTTGAGAAAGATGCGGTTTTTTGCATATGGTAGGGCACATTAAAGGCTACATATAAGCCAAATTTTATCAAAATCGTTAGAGCCGTTTTTTTATAAAAAAATAATAACTGATTTTTTGGAGGTTTTTTGGCCAAAAAGGGGGTTGTTTTTCAAAAAATTTCAAAACCCTTTTTCGTGCATCTATACAGGCTTACTTGACATGTCTGGTGCAAATTTGGTTGAAATCGATCGAATAGTTTTCTCTCTAGCTTTGTATACATACAGACATACATACAGACAGACATTTTGTAAAAACCACTTTTTTGGACTCAGGGGGTCCCAAAACGGATATTTCCACAAAAATCTCAACATCGATTTTTTTTTGCGATCACTATACTTTCTCTATACTATAGTATAGTGAGAAAGTAAAAGTCGATGTCAATAACCACATTCGAAGCTAACGACAGCCCGAACCTTTGAGCTATGCCTTGAACAAATCTTCGTAATAAAGAGTGACTGTTTCTTTGCACATCTATTAAAATCGTCCTTCGTTATATGGTACGTTATCGGACGGTCCGTTAATTAATCGCAAATTAAAGATGGCGCCATAGATCACATAATACAGTCTTTGTAAAGTTTCCTCAACAGATGCTGTGGTAGTCTATGTCGTCTGTCACATATTATCAGGACAAGTAGAAGCAAATGCAAACCACTATGAACAGTTTGTGCGAACAACATTGCATTTACACTGCATCATCTTCTATCTAATTTAACGGTTTACTTCCATGTGAATAGATTAAATGAAACGAATGAAATAGATTGTTTAAATTTTATCACGTTAGGCTTCTGCTGATAATTAAGGATAAGCAATGCCAGAACGAAACAGCTTCATATAGCCTTCTGTAGTCTACGAATGTTTCTTTGACCACCATATGCAACAAATGTAGGTGTTTACAAACGATATTCTAATAGCCTACTCAAAATCTACTCGGTTCTCTCAGTTCAATTAATGTATTCGTGTGGAATTGTACTCCCTTAATCGTCTTGTGGAATTCAGTCTTTCGTCGATCAGTTGACAAAATTGTATTGAAATACATTAGTATTTCTTAAGCAAACAATGTTTAATACTCCTTTTCGTTTGTCCACGTTTTCTGACAGTTGCAAGTAGATTTGGTATTATACTCCGTCCAGGAAAAGTCTGCAGTAAGTAACGTTCCGCCTACAGTCTTTGTGGGACGGGCAAAATGCTAATTCATTTGAGTGCTCGTGTTCTCTTTAAGGGTGTTTATAAAACCAATTACGTACAAAAAATGTTCGACCAAACACCCTTTTTGCCCGTACCACAGGAGACTGTAGGCGGAACTTTACTGTAGACTCTCCCTGGACGGAGTATAGATTGGCGTTTTAATTTAATGTCAGGCAAACTTAAAACATGTACGAGTTGGACAGGTTATTTTGTTTAAGGAATGATTACAAAATAAACTGTTCACTAAACAATAAACCGTTCACCAAGTATTGTATAATTGATTTGTGTTTCTTTGTTACAGTTTAACTTTGTTGGCCGCATCCTTGGTCCTCGAGGCATGACCGCAAAGCAGCTAGAGCAAGAGACTGGCTGCAAGATCATGGTGCGCGGCAAAGGCTCTATGAGGGATAAAAAGAAGGTAGGTGAGGTCTGTATTAAGCACGAGCTTGCAATTATATTCATTTCTTTAGTTTTAAGTTAGATTTAATTAGTTTTATTATTTTAGTTTTACACTTTTGTTTATTTTTGCGATTAATTTGTTATTATTGTATTACATTTACAGGTGGGTTGACATAACGGTTACCTTTGTGAAAATTATATTTTTTGAGATTTAAAACAAGTTAGAAATGAGTAAAAAAACTGAGATTTTTATTAAAAACTAAAAACCGTTTGGTTGACGGCTAAACACGTTTAGTAATAATCGGTACCAGATAACTGTCACATACTTTCTCCCAGTTGAAACTTTATACCTTCCAAGAGTAGCATAGGAGGTGGTTATAAGTTCCGGGTTCAATTCCCATTGACCCCGAATAATTTTCTAAATGGTTTCTTAACAGACATCGTAGGCTGTGGTTCGGATTCCACGTAAAACTGTAGGTCCCGTCTTCATTAGCCTTAAGTGCAAAACAGCGGACGTTAAACCAAAAAAAAGAGAAAAAAAGTAGAATTACAAAAGTAAAAAGCAATACAAATCTTAAACACATTTGCTTTTAGGATTTCAACCACCTAGGTTTTTCGCCTTTAAAAACAAACAAACAAAATTAGGATTTGGATCTCAGAGATATGCCAGTGCCTTAATAAAATTAGTATAATAGGTTATACTATATATGAGTTTTTAGATTTTAAAGCATTATCGTATTTACTTGAAACTTTAGTAAATTTTACATTGCTAACGTTAATCTAGATAAAACGAATCTGATTTTTGTCGCTAGCCTTTCCGTGAATAACGATTCAGACTTATGCTCACATTTTCACCTCACAATTGTTTTAAAATGTGTACAATTTTCACATTACAATAGGAATACAACAATAGGACGGCCAGTAATCGTAAGTTCTTCAGTAATGGGTCGACGTTAAAACTAATACAGTTCAGACTTCAATACCTATCCATTCATAGCATTAATGTATTGGTTTTATTCACCCTGATATCATTCTGAAATTAAACCATATCAAATCACTTTTCAGTTAAATTTACGAATATTTCTTGAGCTGTAAAATTATTATTTCAACTGGGTAGCCTATAGCTAGGTAGCTGCAGTTAAGCAGTTTTTATCTTTAAAAATAAAGGCTTAAAAAATTGTTTTGTCTCGTAGCGGGGCGGGGGCAGGAAACGTCGTCGGTGGGTCTAAATCTGTCCTAGACGTTAGACATGTGCAAGTCAGTGAACTGCGCCCAGCTGTGTGCAACAAACGTATGCGTAGAGCGAAGCGTTGCCTTCGAATTCTTGTGGATATGAACAAAACCTAAAAATTGTATAGGTACACTTATAATCAAACTGAAATTCTATAGTAGAAAATTGGGAGTGTGCTCTTTCGATTTGACCATATACTCTCACATAAGTTACAGATATCGGCGTGAATCCTGGCACTGGGCCCTCGTTCTGGCGCGATGGGCCGGGGATGTGGGGAAAGGGCGTAAGTGGAGAAAAAAAACATTTTCCCACACCGCTTTTTAATGTGACTTATCCTTCAAACGAAAAAGTGGATGTTTACCTCACCCTTAACAGATTCACTGCTACGCAAATTTCGTATTTCCTACGCTAGGAGCTGACCTTATATTTTTGATATTTATCTGAGTAGAAATTACTATATTTTTTATTTTTGAAACGTTCTACGTAATAATCACTAATATTTTAAAGCGGAAGCATATGTGCTTAAAATTTGTATTGAAAATTCTCTCAATATGCGGGTTGGCGTGCGAAGCACTCAATGCATTGTGTATTGAAAATACTCCCAAAACAGGGGTTGGCGTGCGAAGCACGTAATACATTGTGTATTAAAACTACTCCCAATACGGGGATTGGCGTGCAATGCATTCTGCGTCGGCCGCTTCTCATAGTGTTCAGTGTCATGTTTAAATAATAAAGAGTGAAATGAAACCTACAGCATCCAGTGAGCGACTGACAAAAATGTTTGTCAGGGTCGAGCAACAAGCGATCGCTCTAAATTTCGACGAATGGCGAATCCCAGAACTCTCCAATTGTAGCCACTTCTATGCAACAAAGCCTAGACTAATTTAACTTGGTTGTCGTGCGACACCGCTTGTCGCTCATCGCTTCTACCGTAGCCTCGACCGAACTCGTCCGAGCGACAAATTGGACGTAAAATGAGGCTGTAGAGTACGAATACATAAGTAGGCCTCTATATATATATATATAATTTTAATGACTATGAGAATTGCTCATTGACTACTGTCTTTGGTCTCACCATAAGAGTCACTGCAATAGCTCATGAATCGTTTCTATGGAAATTCGCTAACAAATGGAAAATTGGCCTCCGTGCAGATTAATTAATCTCCTCAGTCCCTTCATGAAACACGAGCAATCTTCGAAAACAATTCATCGTCTTTACCCTAACCTAAGATTGAATGAAGTAGGTCTCTTTCTGTTCTATCTTACAAAATCAAATTAGTACAACATCGCAGAGTGCCATAAAGTGTTTCTTCAAAATCTGTATATTAACAACAGACACCTCGTGAGACCCATAAGTACAACTGTGATGTGTTGTGAAGTTAACGGTAAAGATGAAAGAAAGGGAATTGTCTACTTGCTGTGGAGTAGTTGTACAATGTGATTCCAGTTAGATATCTGAGGAGAATATCTTTTATCTGTGGCGAAGGTTATCTTGGAGATTTCTCACAGATTGGATGCGCTAATATAGATTTTAGGGACTGGGTTTCAATACATTATCTTTTCTCTTAATTCATTTGGAGTTTATTAAGTGTATACAATAAGAGTGCTAATTTAACCAGGGGATTTTCCCTCAGTAAACTTTAAACAAGTCATATGACCACTTTGCAAGTACAGTTTAAACAAAACGGGACAAGAACTTATAACTTTTGTTTCTTTCACTGACGGTGATGGATTGTAAAGACATAACAATAACCTCAGTACTGCCACTGTGCGCATGCTAATACCACTGCCTTCATGACGTAATTTGTGCAACACTCCTTACTGAGGCGTTGTCGTAGGACGCCAGTTTTATTGGTAATATTAGCAAAATATGGGGTAAAGCGCAAACAGAAATATAGTGTTGTTTAAGAATATCTTCAATGCAAATAAAAACAGTACGATTTACTTTTTACTTAAACTTCACTGATTATAGGCGTGCTGGAAATCGAATGTTCTATTTAGGATTAGTAAATTATGTAAAAATAAAGTTGGTAAGTTTTCAATACAAATCACAATCAAATTATAAGTTTTGGAATCATACAGGGGTGCTGAAAAGTCTGGAGACGGTTTAATATTTCGTGTATAAGGAAAATTTCAAGGTAGATGTGATTGAGGGTTTACTCTATGTAAAAATGCTGTTTTATGATTTAAAAAAAGTTATCCGCCATCTTGAATGTAACTTTGTTTTTTTTATGGGAAGGTGGTCACGTGATACATTATTTCGATGTAGAATTTCAAGAGAAAACCAACTGTGAAATTTACACATCCATATCTTTAACCGATTAAAAATAGCGGCAAAAAAAACGAAACCGTGTTTTCCGATTTTACCCCATTTTTCTGTACTATTTTCGTTGTAAATATTAATTATTATTCTTTTTGGATTTAGAATTAAAAAGCTTTCAAACGATATACCACACAATGATATTTGGAAGTATTTAAAATTTTACAACTACCTTAAAATTTGTTTTCCTTACATACGAAAATCAGATTTATTTATTTAACAGTTTGTTTTAAAAAGTCGGAAATTTGCTAATACATAATTATTTATAATTTACATTTTTTTACACTTTACGCCCATACGACTAATGACGTACATGGCGGTATAACACGAAACAGTAAAATAAAAAGTCCAAAGGCAGATTCAAACCTACGGAAGCTGGAATATTGACACGCTAACTATCTACTAGTATTATTCCAGATTATGTCTACTCTATTAATTTTAATGATAAAAATAAAGAATTGTTTTCGAGAAAATTATATGAGTAGTTCGTATATACAAGTAAGATCAAAATGTCGCCTAAACACTCTTGCTGCAAAGCTAGGCGGATCACTTTTTAACAATTTGGACTTTCTCAATATTAATCGAAAACATCTGTCTACTTTGAAGGCATGTAAAGCATGCACTTAGGCGGTTCTTACTCTCTCTCTCTCTGTCTATACAAATTGTATATAGAGAAAGTACCGTAATGCAATCGACAAAAAATTCAAGATTTTTATATCAACGTTTTAGAATTTAAAAAAACTACAACACAAAAACGAAACATCTGGATGGATGAAATTCGGCATGTAGTGCTTACACAAATATTGTAGATCTTTTCAACTTTTGCACCGAATCTGGAACATGTAACTAAACACAAACTCGATTTTCTTCATTCAAACTAGGACTTTATTTAAAGGTAAAAACAAGAGGTACAGATACCGGCGCGAATGCTGGCACTTGAGCAAACCGCTACTAACCTGACTAAAAACATCAGTACCCGGTGTACATCTCTGTTTAACACGTACACTGCTAAAGACGCGCATGTGAGCAAGCGATGTCGCACTACAACCAAGTTAATTAGTCTAGGCTTTGCTGCATAGAAGTGCCTACAATTGGAGAGTTCTGGGATTCGCCATTCGTCGAAATTTAGAGCGATCGCTTGTTGCTCGACCCTGATAAATATTTTGTCAGTCGCTCACTGGATGCTGAACGTTTCATTTCACTCTTTATTATTTAAATATTGCAAAACAGTTCTGTGTGCAAGTTCACTGTTTGATGGAATGATGATAAATACCTTTTGTAGCTCGTATGGTAACTCACTCCACTACCTGTCGCTCACCTTTTGTCGCTCCTATCGTACTCGAGGCTACGTTAAAAAAATTAAAGTTTTTTACCAGAAGTAACAATGTTTTGAAATTTTTCGTACTAGAATTTTTTTGTGAGTTTATTAGATTGTCTGATTTTCCCAAAATCAATTAAAATATAAAATATAATAAAAGTACAAGGTTCAAATCCACTTGGGGGATTTTAGCGTGGGGACAGTTTCTGATGCGAGGCCGACCAACTGCAAACTCGCAAAACATTTTATCTTGAATTGTTAAAAATTTGAAAAATATTAGTAAAGGATTACTTTTTTTCAATTACGATTCCCATAATCATGATAGTTTTTTTGTATACAACTTAGTGTTCATTTTCTTCTTTGTGTACTTCTGTAGCTCAGTTAGTCAGCAGCTTTTCATTCGTTACTGTTCCGGCTGTCGATGGTTCGAATCCCATCCGTCCTTCATTAATTTTATGGACTCACATCTTTCTCTTATATCATTTTAACCTTAATAATACAGGAAGAGTTTATCCGTAATCGTCTCTTTTTTCCATTGCGCATCCTCTACTGTCTATTTTACTCTAATTTTGAAGTACCCTCTTAATACTTATTAAGTGGGTGGTTTTAAAAAAAAAATTGTTCACTTTTTTAGTTCCTCAATCAACTTTATGGTTACCGTAATACTTGATCTGTTAAGGAACTGCCACTTATATCAACTGTATTTGTCTTTATATATAGTAATTATGCTGCTGGTTAGTAGCCAGTCTGTAGTTGGGAGGGAACACGCGCCTGTCTGTCTGTCTCATCCCACACTTTGTTGTGAAAAGTAGCTCCAACGCCCGCGAGGCGTTTCTACTACAAGACGGACGGTCGAGACATCCGCTGCATTTTGTATGATTTCGCAATAAAATTAACTTTGATTGCACCGCCGCCGAGTATTGTAGTATCAGTGTTCGGTATAACTGACATATTTATCACTAGTTGTTATTTGTTTTTATAACAATCAGTGCCAAAGAAGCTGTTATATCCTAACCTAACGAAAGTTTAACATTAAAACTAAATTATATGTTAATTTTGAGTCTAAAACTAATCTGTATACATAAAAAAAGACGTCCTGACTGACTTCATAATCAACGTAATCAACGTACAGCCAAAACTCTGATAGCTAGAGCCTTAATTTTCAGAGTACCTTCATACCACTTGTGGAAGTGCACTAAGAAAGGATTTTGAAAAATATTGATTTTAAGAGTTTAAAATGGGCAAAGTACCCAGTGTTCATTCTAAGCCCTATAACAGATAAAACGGCTAATTTGAATCAACGTGTCTTGGGGACCGTGATCGGTGTTCATTGGTGACCCCGACCTTAGGCCTCACCAAAAGAGCCACTGCAATAGCTCATCTTTCCAATGGAAATTCGCTAATACACGAAAAAGACTTACTGTATATAATTCAAACATCTGTTGTTTTACATACAGTAGACTATTACAAATAAAACAGCTGATTTGGACCATAAGCTTAGCACAATTTTATGTTAGGCCTATACTGAGCCAACACACGTTTCTTGAATGTATTTAGATTTATTACCATAGCAACCAAATTGGCAAATTTAGAATCAGGTAATTATTCTTCACAACCAACAGTTTTTTAGGTTAGGTAATGGGAAACACAAACAACAAAAAAGGCTTACTAAATCATAATTCAAACATCTATCACTATTAAAATTATTCCAACCTTATTTGACCAGTTTGAAACACTGCTTTACCGTATCACATTTTTTTCCTATGTTATAACTTGAAAATTGCCTTCCTTCTATTAAAAAAATTTCTGTCGTAATCAATCGTCATCACAGTGAAAATATCATAGTATACAATAGTCTGTTTGCATTTGCTTCGTCATGGGAGTTGGTGAGTGAAGCGAGCAGGGGTGAAGCCCTCTAATAATATTATAAACGTAAAACGTGTTAATAGCCTATAGTAATAATTTTGGAAAGTAACATAAAAACAAAAGAACCTTTTAAAAATGAACGACAGCATTCTTGAATTTTTTCCAAATGAGTTTATAAATTACCACTTTCAGATGGAACTAATGTCTTTTAAGCTCTTAAGATTCACAAATGTTGCTAGATTGTGAATAATAATAAGCTAAGCTTGCTTGACGGAATAATAAAATTGTGCAAATACGGAATAATAATTTTACAACTTTCTGGTAAGAGATTTTTTATTAGGCCCCTAGTTTAAAACTATTTGTCATACCTGCAGCCTACTAAAACTGGGATTCGTCAACTCGTGTGAGCCTTAAAAATTCATCTAATGAAGAATTGAAAAATATTCTTTAGTAATAGAACTTGCATAGCATTCCATTGTGAGAAATTATATTTCATACTCTTTCGCCTATACCTTCAAAGTTTTTAAAGAAGAACTTTTTAATATTTTTCTCCAATTTTAATCCTAACGTTACACGTTAGTACAAAACTTTTAAACTCTTTAGTTTTAACAGTATACAAATCTACTAATATTATGAGTGGTGTTGAAATCGGTTCGTAAATAGTAAAATTAGTAAATAAATATTGACCTTGATTTGTGAAGAGATAACTTGATGGAATAAAATTTTAACACAAAATATCACAACTACAACTCATTAATAGTTTGATTATTGTAGCTCGTGCATCACTGAAGATGGCGAAACTGTCGTTGAAACGCGTTTGATTTAGTAAACGTATTAATTGTGAGATTCTGTGTTCAAGTTTTATTAGTAAAGCAAGTTGTTCTATCCGCGTTTTGAAACTTTGTGATAGTACTTCAATTTTGTATGGTTTCGGAATCTTATTATAAGTACCGAAAGGAGCAAACATTTCAGTTTATAAACTTTCTACCACTTTGAAACCTAATAAACAAGTCAGCGCAAAACTATTTTACTAACATTATAAGTTTCATTACAATCCGTTAATACATTACAAAGTTTGTATTTTTGGTTTCGAAGAAAATGTTCAAGGGTTTAGTGGTATATCTTTCCCCTATAAAAATTCGAAACTGTAAACTTATAAATATAAATATATAATTCTATGTTTCAAACTTATAATGCGTCCTTTGGCAGTCTCAAGCATTCAAAACGAGCTTTGCTTCGAACGGTGAGAGGAAGATTTTAATTTTAGGTTATTTTGCTTATAGTTTATATAATAAAATTTTATTAAAACCGTAAAAGACGTCCGATTGAAATGGGACAAAAACAGAAATGTTTGTTACATCGTTATTCTTAATATGAACTCGTGAAACAGTATATCACATTATAATTAGTTTTATTTTAATATTGAACTAGGGCTTTCGTGGAAGCGTAGCTAATAGGATTGTAAAAGGGTCGGTGGCGGATGCGTGGCAATAAACCCTCCAGGTCAGTTTGGGCAGCCTTAAGTTAAGGTGGCACGACCTATAGTGGCCCGTGATTTTAATTCTACATGTATTGGTAGAGATTCCACGTTTGAAAGATTTATGTCAAGCTCGCTCGAAATTGTTTCGGTAAAATTGGCAAATTCCAAATTTTCTTAAATTCAACGAAGGTCTTCAAGTATGTAAACCTCGACATACCACGATGGAACCGAGAACGAGCAGGCAATAAAGTTGGAATTGGATACGAAGCGAGATCGAAATAAATGCCAATTAAACGCGTTTATGTGTTTGTCCGTGACAAAGAGGCAAGGGACACCTTGTGTGCAACGGGAGAGGCCAAGAAATGCATTTAGTCTGCCAAAATATGTCACCTGTCCTCCATCGCTGCTCAGTGAAATTAACATGCGCACTAAGTGTGTTGCAAGCTAACACCCCATCACTTCAACATTTGTCCTCGTTTTGCTTGCTTGTATCGGTTTCTTTACAAGATTTAGTTTTATCAGGTGGGAGGTTATTTGGCGGAGTCCAACACGTGAATGGCTGACGTAATAATTGTTAATGCCCGCATTCCGTAAGCTTAAATAAGTTCAGAAAGAGGGGTGTTACAATTAGGCCTGGGTGCTATGCAGTCCTCTTACGTTGGTGTGTGTTTTTATCTGCAGTTTTGCAATCATATGAAAAGTTAGGTCATGTTGATAAAAAAAGTAGTATTTTCTGAATAATATTCTTTTCTATGTTAACATACCAAGGGCATGTATATATCAGTAACTAAGGAGGTAGTCCAATTTATCGTGATGTGTTTAGTAGTAAATACTAATAATGCTTTATTTTAAGAGGCAGAGTTAGGACCATTAGGTCCTCTCTTTTATGTATTACTGAATTAATGCCATTCGTTTTTCTACAATTACCTAAGTTCATTAAAATCAAGACAAATGGAACAATTACGATAAATAAAAAATATAAATAATACTAGGGGCTCTGCCCCTGGACGCTCCGCGTCCCAACCCCGGCTCGGCCTTCGGCCTCAGATGGCTGCTTCGCTTCGCTCGCAGGTGGAAAATTCTATAAAGAATCTCGTTAATCTTTTGCTCGTTTGTACATAGGTGACCGAGCATAAATTAGCTGTTTTATTTGGCAGCTGACTCAAACTCATTAAACATTATCTCCATAAGATTAACATGGGAAATTTGAAGGATTGTATACCGGAGCTCCTTCTCGGGTGAATAGCGGCTGAACGGATGATAATATATAAGACTTGACATATCTGTGAATGATTATGTTCAGTTTTTGATCCAAATTAGCTGTTTTATATATAATAGGTTTGTAACAATCAATGTTTGAATTGAATTAAAATATAGTTAGCATTTTTCGTTGATTTTTGTTTGTGTTTGTTTTTAGTTTGCCAATGTAACCTCAAAAAGGTAATACTACATTTGATACTGATTTGATCCAAATCAGTTGTTGATCAAAATCAGCTGTTTTAAGCTTTTCATACGAACAGCTGTTTTTGTGTCCCTGATAAAATCAATAGAAATCTTTCTTCCATAAGATTAACATTGAAACGTTGAGGGCCACTGGGGCGTAGCCCTAATGTCCTAGGACTTCGGTAAATGGCCTAAAACCTTCCCAGGGTTAACCTGTGTTACTATGCAAAATTTCAAAGCAATCGGATGGACGGTATACGAACGCAAAGTGGACAAAGAACCAAAAAACCCCCCATAAGGAATACACAGCAGAAATTTGCATTTGATTATAACGTTTGTAAGGCGAAAGATACATGATTTGTAATGCTTGATGGCAAATCTGGGCGTGCATACCTTTAATTTAAGACCTCAATTATGAAAATCGGTCGGGTAGAAGAGCCGAACGGACTCGGAAAAGAAAAACAGAATTTTTTAAATATATAAGATAACAAAAGTCGTATTTATAACGCTAATACCGTGTGATATATTATTTAAGTTTTTTTTAGCGCTGAGAATAATACTGCAATCTGCACTCAAAAGGACCACACTATCAAGAATGGCGGGAGGACAAATTTTAACAAAAACGTTTTCTTAAAACAACCGAGTTAATTAAATTAAACTTAATCAAACCCAGTATACTCAGGTTTTTTTCTCTCTCTCTGAGGTAAAGTAAATAATATTACATCCAACAGTATTGAATGTAAAATTTCAAATTATTAAAAGAAAAGTTAAATTCACAAACATATAAATGTTGGATGAATTAACTTTTTACTATGCTATATACTTTCCTGACAACTAATTTTTGGTGGGGCTACTGAACTGCCCAAAAATATTAATAAGGGGAGGTTTATCCAACTTGAAGAACTCAATCCCGTTAACAAATTGATTTTTATAATTTGAATATGATAATGTAATAGTAATAGAATTACACTTCTTATTTTTTAAATTTTAAATTATTAAAGGTTTTGATTAATGCAATATTTAAAAAAAATGTCTTCTCTCTCGCACACTTTTGTCGTATTGCTGTGTTCGTTAAAAAAAAAGATATCGAAGAGGTAGTCTGCACAGAGAAACCTTTTATTTTTTTACATTTTATTATTCAGTTGCTCAGTCACCACTACTCTACAAGAAATGATTAACAGGGAATGTAGTAACAGTTTCTAAATGAAGTTTAATAGATCAGTATGATTCATAACAGTTAGCGTTATTAATATAACACGAATGATATTGTAAATAATCTAACAAGTCATCAAGGCGAACGACCTCTTCTTCGATCTGTCATCTGTTAGTTTCAACCGTTATTATTATTAATTATTTGTCCGACATCGGCCTATGTGTAACTAGTTGTGCCCGCGGCTCCGCCCGTGACTTGAGATAGGACACTAAGAGAAAAGCACGGCAATATTTTACGAAAAATGTATTTCAAAGAAAATTTCGTTTTCCGTCTATTGGTCATTTTGTGTTGCTAAATTTTGCAGAACGTTGTACACCATTCAATTCAATAGGCCTACTGTTTTGCAATCTGTTTGACATTTTGTGTTTTTGAAAGCAAGATGTAGGCCTAACTCAAGAATAAATCGATATATCGACTCTACATTTTGCAAATCGTTTTACATATACTGTATATTAATGTCATAGTTTTTCACGTAATTGTTCCAAAATTGAAGTGTTTTAAAATGTTTCAAACGAAATTACAGAGAAATTTTATGTTATTCTAAAAGAATAAACCAAAAAAATACGAGTTTGATTAATATTAATTCAAGAGTTTTTCCATACTGCGAGTTATCCCAGAAGTTTTATAATACAGTAATATATTTCATTTTTTTTAAATAGCTGTAGTGTAACAATTACAAACAAATAAACTATCTTTATATATAATGACCTTCCATAAGATTAACATGGCAACTTTGAGGGTCACTGGGGCGAAGCCCTTAACATACATTGAGCTCATTTTAAGGGAAGCACAACTTCAGAGTGAGCTCTGTAAAATGACACCAAAAACATCAAAATCGGTTAAAAACTCTAGGAGGAGTTCTACTCACAAAATAACCCCTAGCAAATTAATTATGTAAGATAGATACGTGAAGCCTTTTTTTGGAAACACAACTCCTCCCTTATTTCTGGACCAATTTTTATGTTTGAGGTTTCAAAAAATTCGTCTCATTTCGTAGTTTTGCAATAAGGTTTTAGATGTCAAAAATTCTTATCCTTAATGGCGTGAGCTAATCTCAAAGGTCGGGTTTTCCCCATAAGATTAACATGGAAAATATTTAAAAACCATTTCTATACAAAACAGCTGTTTATAATAAGAAACAAACTAATCCAGCTGATTTCGTGGATGTAAATAACGATGATTACAGTATTCAGAAGGTTATAAAAACATTTTAATACAAAACATCATTATGTGTATATAAGGTTCCAACGGGGATGGCGTGCGGAGCACGCAGGGGTTTCCCCTAGTTGGGTATATGCGCGTGAGTTCAATAACTGAAAATGTCAATATGATACTTTTATCACCCTGAGAAAATCGGTCGTGATAGACAGACAAATTATTAATGATTTACTTTTGAGTACCTCAAAAAATCAACAGAAACAACATTTGCATTCTTTGACTTACAGTAAAAGTAAAGAGTCAAATTTCGTTTCGGGTTTGTTTTGGTAATCGGGTAGTTTACTGTAATTTAAGTTTAAACATTTCTAAAGGACTCCATTTTGGAACACTTAAAAGCTTATCATGTAGGCTAGCTTTCTTCAACCTTTAGATACACGAGGGCACAAAAACACTGTCACGCTTGTTAACAGTTTATTTTATTTGAGTCTAAAACCGAATAATTAACTTTGATCAAACAACGCAATTTATTATTGTATTCATTTTATAATGAATGAACGCCAGTGGGAAGGATTACATTTTTGGCACGCCTGTAAAGATGGCGCCACTTGCCTTCCAGATTTCCACCAAAACATCCGGTCTCTATTAATAATACTGGCTAATGTTTCAAACTGCAAAGTCGGGAATGTAAGGTCTAGAAATACCGAAGCTGTGGACGGACATATTGTTTGCGAATGATTGAAAGCTGGGTTTTATACTTCGCCATCGCGGCGAGGCGATTCGTTACACGTAAAGTATTGCTGAAACATATAATTAATTATAGGAGTCTTAAAACATTGGGAGTGTAAGTAGTGATGTTTAGTTTTATATAAATGTTCACCATAACATGTTCTTCTTTTACTACTGTGACGACCATCTTACTGTTATTTTGGCGTTTATAATAAAACCTTTCACGACATTTCTTTGCAGGTTATGACCAAGCCGGAATGACACAGTTGTAAACCAGTTTTGCAGTCGGTTGTTTACTCAGAATACAAATGACTGTTATCTAAAAGGCACTTTGTGGCGGTGGCCTTGCTAAGAAAATAGTTTCTGTGGTCAGCACATGACTTTCCAATCGTAGGCCTAACTGGTTAACCCTCGCGACACTGATCATAAGTCACATATCCAAGGGTTTATGCTTCTAAAAGTATTTACTATAAGACGATTGTTTATATGGAGAGCTAGTTAATTTCCAGACGTAGGCCTAACTGGTTAACCCTCGTGACACTGATACATAAAGGACATCTTCAAGAGTCTGTGCTTCTAGAGATTTTTGCTAAGAAATAGCTTCTCTGTGAAGCTGATTACTTTTCAATCGTTAGTTTATCCGGGCAAATTAATGATTCTGATATGTTCATTCTTCCAAAGTCCCATCCTTGGTAGTCTATGTGTTTTTTTTTTTTTTTTTTTTTTTTTTTTTTTTTTTTTTTTTTTTTTTGTCACTTTCCTCTAAGAACGACTGTTGTGCCTGGTAGTCTTTTCTAACTGGTTAACCTACTTGATACAAATTCATCATAAGTCAAATCTCCCAAGGGTCTGTTTCTAAAGATCCTTGCTAACAATTTGTTTACAGATCATGAGAATACAGCTAACCTTGCGATTTTGGTACACCAATCATACCTCTCGTCATCAAGGGTAGTTGTTTCTCGAGATCTCCGCTAAGATAGCTAACGTAAGGTTTTGGGTGATCATTTTCAGAGAATGTTTGGATCATCTAATATTTTGTCTGAGATGTACAGTATAGTTTTTTCAAGAATTCTTTATTGAGGATCATTTAAGTCTTTGAAAAATGATCTACAATTGTTTTTTGTGATACAAATAACTGACGATCTCGGTAAAAAGTTACTGACAACAGCATGTATCAAAAAATAATCTTTTGTTTTTATTTCGTCTATTGAAGTATAATTGTAAATATTCAGAAGTTTATTTTGCTCCCGCATTTATCCATTATGCAATGTTTCTTCTCTACAGTAGTAGGACTAGATTGCTCATGGTTATAAGTAGGCAGTATTACACGTGCAGGCTAGGCCACTTGTTAAGGAGAGGTTAGGTGCCTGGAATGACTCATTACTATTGTTTATTGTTGTCGGAGGAGCACCACCCTGGCACCCTCCACCCAACTGTTCCGCATCATTCACTCGTCCACTCCTTCCTGGCCAGAATACACGTCTTTGTCACTTGTTTATTTCTGTTTCAAATTAAACTGATTACAGATTTTTTCTCATAGGTAAAATACATTTTCTCGTCAGTTTCAATTGGCAAGTATTTTTAAGAATTACAGAGTGTTTTCAAGTAGAGATTTAAAAGAAATAACTTTTTCTTTGTTTCTTCTTTATCCGTGAAGCTAAGCAAAATTTTTCGATAATAAGGTATAAAATATCAAATGATTATGTCATATATTTTCAATGCGTACTAATACAATTATAATTGGTTAACCTGGTTTAATCTAAATTTAATATATGCCTATCAGGTGATAACATGCGTGCCAAACACTGTCTTTTTTCACTGCACTATTGAACCTGTATTATATTTTAAACAGCCATAATTTCGCTAATGTATCTTTAATAATTAATTGAAACCTTCTAGAAATAATTCATTTTGGCCCAGTCTAGTTCTTTTCTAAAACTATTAGGAATTATTGTAGCTGCGTAATCCAACACCGTTTTATCGGTTATTTCATACAACTGGTTGCCGTGGTGACAATTTCAACAAAACTTACCACCGCACAACCAAGTTACTCACGGCAATGACTACATATCAATTGAAATGTAGTCATTGGTCACTTTTAACTTCCTTGGAAAACCCTACACCCCTGTCCGCCTAAGTAGCAAAAAAGGCTGTAGCTTATTTTTATTGGTTTTTAGTGTTATTTTCTTAAAATGTAAAACTGGAACCTTATAGGATCACGAATTTTTCCGTCCGGCACAGTTGATTTCCTGCTGAACGGATAAAGGTATCACAATTCAATTTAGCATAGTTATAGAACGTGCTAACACGTATATATGCCAATAATGATCAAACCTCATATTGTAATAATATAAATTTTATGCTGCCCCAAAAAATAAAAGTGTTGTGATGATATCGTGCCTCCACGTAGAAAGTCCTTTATTAAGGATGCCATAGTGTTATATTTTAAAGAATTTTTAACATTCTTAAAAACAGTAATTAGTTTTTCAATCTATAATCAAAATGTTTGCTGAAACCCACACGAACAGTAAAAATACATTTTCTAAATCTTAAATTTTGTAAAACACCTTTGGTGTTATAGAGGTTATCTTATGACGAAAAACTATATCGTTTCCAAACTTTGAAAAAAAGTAATGAAAATATGCTCTGTAAAAAGTCGTTATGTCCTTTCACTTTTCACACCCACCAGCGTATATTGTATTCCAGTTGTTGTTAATGGATAGTTTTATATTGAGTATAAGATCTGTTGTTGTTATGGTAACACATTCGGATTGGCTGAAGGTATTTGGCGTCCAGGTCAACCTCACATTTCTTAGGTTAAATACATTTTATTTCAATATCTTCAGACTACAGAGAAGCTAGGGCGAAGCAAATGCAAACAGGTTATTGTCACGAAAAACAGACTGAGGGATCTGGATAGGGTGGTGGGGTAGCGGTGATCTGGATCCTGACGCATGCGCAGTAGAGCCAGAGTTTTTTCTCCAATGGCAGGAATTGTTTTATATAATAGAGAGACTGTAAGACATTAAGAGCCATGCGTCGATGTTTGGGTAAACTTAGATCAAAACAAAAATAACAAACTACATAAACATTAGGCCTAAACAAAATTAGGCCTACAGTGATAAAGTAAATTGGCTTTTAAACACTATCAACTCTAGAAGTCGGTTTCTTTCCACACTTTTCCAAGTCTTTGTTACATCGCATTTATAATTGTCCGTTAAATCTGATTAAACATTTTTTAAACTGATAACCGTGTCTGTATTTAAAAAAATAAATAAACATTATTTAATAGAATTGATGTCACACGGCACACAGAAGACGTAGACACAACAAAGTAAATAAAAGCTGACGTCAAGTCATAACTCCACTCCCGCAGAGTATTCATTTATAATAACTTTTGGCCGACGTAGGGGGCAATTAAACAAATCGCTTCCTCATTCTGGTGGCTGTTGGGCCGTACATTACCGGATCCCTTGTAAGAATAATAATTACTTTATCTCAGGAAGCATGTAGCAGTAATACATTCAACGCCGAAGTATGTTGACAAATGACAGATTCACCTATGATGACAGTATATACACTGCGATATCGTTAGAATTAAG
Source organism: Philaenus spumarius (assembly GCA_018207615.1). Taxonomy (NCBI): domain Eukaryota; kingdom Metazoa; phylum Arthropoda; class Insecta; order Hemiptera; family Aphrophoridae; genus Philaenus; species Philaenus spumarius. The sequence goes on from JAGFPH010001065.1 coordinate 296,183, forward strand.
CACAACACTTGAACATTAAATGGTTTTGTTTTTGTTTTCTTAGTTACCAAGCATATTAAAGACTCGTTAAAAAACAACCTTTGAATGCTGATATTTTTAGAGTTCCGACCATTAAAAGGAAAAACCTAACCCCTATTGATCACTTATTTGATTGCCTGTCATAGTAAAATGTATCGCTAATAGAGTGTGGTGTTAGCTTTGTTATACAGCTTGCTAAGAGTTATGACTCCATCACTATTTTACTGCAAATTTGTAGGACCAAAGTTTTTTTGTAATGTCGTGAGGGTATAGTTTGAAGGAATTTATTTCACTTTTCTCTCCGTAACCCTGTTAAAGAGAAATTGTAAAAACACTCAAGAGACAATGTATATCCTCCCTTTGAAGTTTCTACCCCCAAATTTAAAAAAAGTATTTGTAAGAAACTCACGGTAGATAAAGATTACATGGAAAAAACTATATCTGACTAACATTATTTTTTATGAACGTCCTTCCGTCTGACTGTATAGCAAAAACTGTCGTAGTTTTAGCAAAATTGCTCTTGAACAGTTATTTTTTTAATAGAGTCAATACAATTTCATTTTCGTCAATTAATGTTTATAATAAATATTGGCCTATACATATATTACTTAAATTTATATTAAATTTGAAGAAACCCCTTCGTGCTCTTACCCTGGGTTCCTTCCCCGTTGGAACCTTCTATACACATAATCATGTTATGTTTTCTTTATAATAAAGGTGTAGGATTAATAATAACCCCAAAGTTAAGATGGTAAATAATATTAAATATGTTCAAATCAAGTTATTTCTTATATTTTATAACAGCAGTTATAATAAAGGTTAAAAGAAACGGGAAGGCTCAGGTCTACACCTTAATAAAAACCTAACCTAAAAGTTAGAAACCGAACAGTTGCTTCAAAGTGTGAAATCAGGTGGTCATGGATATATTAGAGCAAAAAGCTGTTTTATATGTTATTTTATCCAACTGGTTGCTATGGTAATTCATCACTCTAGGCCTAAGAATTTGTTCCGACTAAATTTACAAATATTGAAATAAAAAAATGTTTTTATCAAAATGAATTATAGCCTATGTTACTCAGGGATAGTGAAGCTTTTACTTTCTCCACCCTATACGTAGTATATGGAGAAAGTAGGCCTATTGTTTTCGTAAAAATGTTCGAATTTGAATTTTCAGTTGAATTATCTGTTTTGGTGCTCCCAGAACCCCAAAAAATTGTTTAGTGCAATTATCTGTGTTGGTGCTCCCTGAACCCAAAAATATTTTTAGTGGCATTTTTTGTTTTGGTGCTCCCTGAACCCAAAAAAGTGTTTTTAGAGTGGTGTCTGTCTGTATGTATACACGACCAGAGAGGACACTATTGGTCCGATTTTCATGACATTTGGTATGTAGGTACTAAACCCTAATATCTCCAGGCGTTTTTTCATTTTTTGGAATTTGTAATTTTAAGGATAATTTACCCCTAAAAACCCATAAAAACCGACAAAAATGCAAATTTCTCAAAAACAGCTCTAACGATTTTGATCAAATTTTCAGTATTTATAGTACTTAAGATGCCAAACAAAATGACACCACCCGCTTTTATCAAAACTTCGGCGTTTTATAATTATGGGGAAATGTTCAAAAATAAACAAGTTTGTGTTGTCAATCTAGCATCGCGGCAGCGGCCGCACGGGGTAGCACCACGGTAGCGAGCACGGTAACTAGAACTCTAGTTACCGTGGTAGCGAGCACGGCCAGTAATTCAAAGGTCGCGCGATCGAATCCCGCCTGGGACAATAATTTTTTTATACGATTGACGTAGGTAGAATATTATTTTTTTGTTTTGTTCTAAAAAGTAGTAAATAAAATGATTAAAAACAATATTATTTTGACTACAGTAAGTTGGGAGAAAGTTTGTGTCAGTTAACTGATACCGTTTATTTATTCATAAAACTATTTTTCAATCGGTCCAGTATTTCCAGAGATTACCCCCTACATACAAACAAATTTTACCTCTATGTAATATTAGTATAGAGTTTTGCTTGCGGTATGTATAGAGAAATTTTTTTTTTTTAATGTGATGTAGTTTGGGATACAAAATGTTTAAACTTTAACGTAGCAGAGTTGCACCAGAGCCTTGTTACTTATACCGAACACTATTCTTCAGTTGTTGTTTCAAATTCGTTTTATTATGAAGGAAATACCAGTAAGAGACATTGCACACCGTCTCGGTTCAGTTTATTGTGGACGTAGCCTAGAACCCGGGAATAGATTAGGTCTGGCGTTTCTTCCCTCCTCCTGACAACATGTGCTAGCATTGCCCATGTGTTAGGGTCCCTACTGTGACCTTCAATGACAAAAAAACATGCTGTCCTCTTACTCTATTTCCCTGAGAGGACCTCAAATGTAATACATTTAAGAAAACTCATATTGTTCATCTTCTAATACAAATATCCAAATTTAATTTTTGTACGAGTAAACATTAGCTGTGTAATTCTACATATATTTATTGTTATTTTCCATGTATTTCTTAATGTAAAGGAGGTATTCTTTTTGAATACTGCATATTTTCAATGGTATCTTTATTGCCTAAATGGTTTATTAAATATTGAACTTAAAATGGTGGTTAGTAAACCACTTTTCAAGTATAAAAGTGCTATTTTTCTAGGGGGTCCAAAAAATCTACCATGCATATTAGGGGCGGAGTTGCAATTTTTGGGAAATAATTCCAAGTAGCTGTGTTCCCTTCCTATTAATAATTATTCTGAAATATTCTCAAACTAATTAAAAAAAGTATAAGTAAAAGCAGACTCAATGCGCATTTTATTACTATTTTTTACAAAACATTATTAAAGGTGTCCTTTTTTTGGAATTTAGTGAGACCAGGCGTCTTAATAAATCTGTCAGTTTGTAACAGAATTTATATTGATTTTTAGCTTGTCAAGTAAACGATTTTGTAGAGGTAAATAATGTTTAAATTTGATTTGAAAACAGTGAATGGGTTTTGAGAAAACATTTTATAACATTTTTTATGCTTTGTATTTGTATGAGAAAAATATGGAGCTTAAACAAAATCTTAAGTTTATTTTGTACAATTCTTTTCACCACCATAAATGACCTAAATTATATCCACTTACTTCCTTTGTATTTGGAATTCAAAAGTATGCACCCATTTTTAAATATCTTACTTGATTACTGAATTTTAGCCAAAGCATAGAGGCAACATATTGTTTTACAAAATAGTTTCCTATTTTCAAAACAGTGTTACACTAAAAACACCATTACATCATAGCCTAATTGTATTGGTTATCTTCATAAAAACGTTTATTTCTTGTTTTTATAGTTTACATATTTATTTAGTTTTTATATGTATTTTAACTTCAAACATAACATAATTTAATATACATCTAATCATAAATCTCTGTTGTTGCTTACAAAAAAAGGACTTTCATGAAAGTGGTATGTATATAAAATAAATCATTTGAAATAGTGATATTTGTCTTTTTGTGTTGTATTGTATCTGTTGTAGAATTTATTTTGTACGTCTTTATTTTGTTTTTTGTGCTTCAAATATTGCAAATGGAAAATTTTTGTTTTTATTCTTAACATAATTTCAATTTATCACCTATCCCCAAAAAAAAGAGTTTTTACAACTTATTGTTTTCATTTTTTAAATTAAAGTAATTTAACTTCGTATAATATACGAGTACGAACTATTTCTTCAAATCATCTTGTTTTAAAGTTCACCTTGGAAACTTGTTCCTCTTTTATTATTAATGTTGTTTTAATATAAATTACTGTACATTTTATCATTTTTATGTGGTGTGTATATAATTAATTGCTTTAAAGTTTTCGAGTGTTTTTCCTGAATTTATTTGTGTTTTATTAGGTTTCCGAGCTGCAAATTTTCACTGTAAATACTTTGAGATAGCTAATAAATGTTATATTTCGGTTTTCAGGAAGAACAAAACAGAGGCAAACCAAACTGGGAACACCTAAGTGAAGAGTTGCATGTTTTAATTTCTGTTGAAGACACAGAGAACCGAGCACAAATCAAATTACAACGAGCTGTTGAAGAAGTTAAAAAGCTACTTATACCTGTAAGAATTATTTGAAAGATAGAGAGCTTACTTTCTATTTTTATTTTTTTAAAGCCCAATTGGATCTGAAAAACTAAATATTTTCTAGAATTTACAACAAATTAAGGCTACAGTCCATATGATGTATATACAACTTTACTGTCATATGATTTACAGATCAATAATAGCTCAGATTGATATGCAATGTTTCAATACACCATAGATTAGTTTTCCATGTTATTCCACCCTCCGTCCTTTATAAGTTCTATAAGCCCAAAGTGAGGAACTAAAGAAAAAATATATCAGATTATTAAACACAGAAATTGATTGTGCACTTGCTAATAATAAATGTGTATTATGTTTACAACAAAAAGGAATCCAATTATTGTATTAATTTACATTCTATCTTACAATCATTTAAAACTATACATTAATATTTTCAACTTTTTAATGAGACGTAGTCATTGTGTCTTACATAAAATGGTTTTAGCAATAAAAGCAGTTAAGCTGTGGTTAGCATAGTCACCCAGTGTGCTATAATTGACCTCCAACACAGTTGCAAAGTTTTTATCTTAGTTTCTGTCCTCTGGTTCATGTGTGCATAGCTGCTCCAAAATAGTCATCAGTCGAACTGGCATAAAATAAAGACATAAAATATATAACCATAAAAATAGGGCTTTGCTCTGAACAAATATTAAACGAATATTGACACTTGTGCTCAATTCCTTTTTGACTGTCAGAAAACAGTTAAATTTAATCCCTTTGCGTAGTTTGATTTTATGAAAATATTTTGTAGGTTTCCATATTATTTGTGTATAATTGTAATAAAAAACAATTTGTCTTCAGGCTGACGGTGAAGATGAACTCAAAAAGAGGCAATTAATGGAATTAGCAATAATCAACGGCACTTACAGAGACTCTAATGCCAAAGCTTTAGCAGTTGCAGGTAAGCTGAAACTATCTGTACATTTTTTACTAGATTTGTGCTCATGTTAGGAATATTAATACAAACTAATCATTAAAACAGCTCTTTTAATTCTACCTTTAACATATTTTCATATTAATTAATAAGGTATCAAATTTGTATTTTTGTTGCATAGTAGGGGTAATTTTTCAATTATTTAGAAAGAAATATTCTTGTGTGGTGTAGAACTTTTATACAACCTAGAAGAATATTCTCTTGAACAATTATTTTGATGTGTTTGATTACACTATCACAAAATGTATGTTATAAGTGGAAGGGATTTTTCCCAATCAAGGAAGAATAATAAACGTTCTAACTACATGCAAGCTGAAACTTATAACTTATTATTTGTTCCAAGGTTAAACTATTTATTAAATAGTACAGCATTTCAGTATGCTAATGTCCATTGGTCACATTTCCCACTTCATTAGTTTTATATTAAGTGAAAACGTAAACAAATATTTTTGTAAGTTATTACTTTTTGAAGCTAATTTATTGATTGTTTTTGTTTATTTACTTGAATACCTTTAATAGAAATAAAAATAGAAGAGATTCTTAATTTAATTTTGTTAATATAAAAATCACAGTTATCCTATTTTACATTGCGTTATAATTCAATCACAATTTGCTAGTTTGATTATTTAAATTTAATATTGCCATAGGTAATGGCCATTATGTTAATATTGGATTTTTTAAATTAATTAGAAATGGCTCAGGACAATTAAAAATGTTTACCATTCTATGAAGCAATCAAGGTTATTTTTTACTTTCTATAGGTATAGGTATTTGAGAAAGTATGTGCAATATTAGCGCACTCAGTATTGATTGTACTTAAGTAGTAACAATAACTAATCCTAACAATTTAAAATATTTCTTTTTCACTAACATAGATAATTTTATATTTTAAACATAGATTATTGGTTATATCTGGTTTTAACCATTTTCTTCAATGTCAAAAATAAAATCATCTTGATCTCCGAGACAATGATCCCTAGATTTCATTTTGGTTGGATAAGCATAAAATGCTATGCTCTGTCTTTCTTTGTTGTCTCTGTTCCACATACTTTCTTTGAGTACCTCAAGTTTTTTTTATAAAAAACTCAAACTGTTCCGTGGTGTTAAGAGACTTTTAACTCCTCTGGCTTCAAACTGATTCCATTAATTGTAAACGGTTCGAAAGTAATTGATCTTTTGTTATTTTCCTTACAAGAAATTTCTTAACTTGTGTACTAACATTCCCACCGGTTGACTCCGATATTGACTTCCTCATGAATTGATTTCAGATGGAGACATCCAAGATCTATTATCACGACTACCTCATCCCTACTTGTACCTTCAAGATATTAACAACCAGAACCCATCGTACCCGAGAGGTAGACATATTCATTGGTTAATAGAGTTTAATGTATTACGGCTGTATATCTGTTTGTTCGAATTGTGCACGAAATTCCCCAAAATTTAGTTTGAAGGTTAGGTTATCAGTTTAAAATTAGGCTTTGAGTTTTGAGTTCAAGAAAACTTCTTTATTTAATAAACTGACAGGTTAATCGAATGTACTTTCATGTTAAATATCTAACTTTGGGATTTTACTTTGATGTAGGAATAAATTATAATAATTTCTGTAGTGTTATTTATTTTTATTTTATTGAAAGATATACTATTTTGATATAATTAGGCCCCACATTCGGTTACTTGTTTGTAAGGTCTTTCAGTATACTGATCTTATCACAAGTTCAGGTGATTGGTTCATGAAGAAAAAATGTGTTTATAAAATATGTTGAATCATTTTCATAATAAGTAGATTGTTGATCTAAAATTTAATTATTATAATAATGTTGATGTTTAGATATTAATGATGTAATGTGGTTTGTTTTTATTTTAGTTCTGTAACATTATTAATAATTATTAATATTCATTGTTTAGCCTACAAACTACTTATATGAGAACATTCAGTACATACCTTTTGTGCTAATAGTTAATAATAGTTCTTATTTTGAAAATTTAGTAAAAAATCATTTTTGGCGTGCCATAAGCTAGAAACACTTATTTATATTATTTTTCACATAACACAAACTTATATAAAGAAACACGTCACACAAATACTGCACTTCTGAAAATGTTTTTTTTTTCAGTATGGTTGCCATGTTGTCTGGTTGAAGTGTACTAGTAGAACTACTATTAACACTAGATATGTTTTTAAGATTTAAAATTCTTCTCTCTTACTTTTGCAAAAATTTCAAGAGATAAAGGAGGATTGTTTTGAGTAATGATTTATGTTGTCTGGTTGAAGTGTACTAGTAGAACTATATAAACACTAGATATGTTTTTAAGATTTTAAAATTCTTCTCTCTTACTTTTGCAAAAATGTCAAGAGATAAAGCAGGATTGTTTTGAGTAATGATTTTAACCAATGCAATACTGTAATACTCTTAACAGTTATGAAAATATATCGTTCACTTTATGTTCAACTAAAACAAAGTTAACATTTATCTAAATTTTAAAGCTTGCGATGAGGAATGGCGAAGAATGGCTCTATCAGCAGCTGCGGAAACGCAACGTCTTATGTCACCCAGTATCCCTGGCCTTCAAGCTTCTGCTTTGAGAACACCAACAGCGACGCCTCTCGGAGCTCCGCTTATATTGTCACCTCGTATTCCTGTACCTACAACTGCAGCTTCTCTTCTAAATGGGTCGGCACAGCCTCTACTCTCACCGGCTGATGCTCATGGTCTCATTTACACACCGTATGGAGGGTACACGGACTACGCAGCACTCGCAGGTTCGCCTCTTCTCACAGAGTACGCCACAGCTGACCATTCGGGTGGGTTCTATGTTCGATGACTAGTAGCCTATTATCCTACAACAAAAATATGTGATTTATGTTATTATAATAATTAGTTGATTTGTAAATCATTTTAGATATTACAATTTCTTTAAGTAAATCACATAAGGTAAATAATGTATGAGTGAGACTGTATCCCGTTGCATTTATATATGCATGTGTGCGTGTTTTGTATGTTAGTTTATTTATATTAAACTGCAGAATATTTAAAATAATATATTTAAAGATATAGATTATATATGTTACAGGAAATATTTATTAAGTTATTTGATGAAGCTTTATATTTTATTTATTTATTACATTAGGTTTTGTAAAAATCTACTTTTAATATTTTGTATTTCGTTAGGGATACATATAATTATGCCTTATGGTAATTTATAAGGTATATTTAGAGAATATAGCTTTGATAAATTTTCAAAAATATCTGGTAGACAAATTGAATTACATGTTTTTGTAAGTTCTGTGAACGTAGAATCACACTCTAGTCAGATAAATGTTAATCAATGTTTTTATATCAAGACTTAGGTTTTAACTGGCACTCATGTTAAATGGGCTGCAACAGATGGTAAAAAAGTTACCTAATAAACTGAGTGGTTTTATGTTGCTCCTTTTTGTTTTCAAGAACAAAATTTCTTTTCTTTTTTTTTTCTTTATCACATTTCCTTATAAAATTTTGCCTATAAAGAAGTTATATTAACTTTCCTGTATGACGATATTCTTTCTTTTAGGCTTGTTAATCTATCCATTTAAATAACAAACGGTTGTGTATATAAATCATACTCCAGAAATTATTGCGAAATTAATGTTTATTTTGAAATATTTTCAAGAAATAAGTAAATTAAATCCCCTCTTAACATTTTTTTTCATAATAACTATTTATAATAAACACTTTTTTCAGATATAATATTAATTTATTTTATATTACAAACATATTTTACTTCTTGGGTGACTTTTTAACCATCTGTTTCACTAAAAATGAACTTCCTATAAACTTGTTTTATATAAAAGTCGGATGTACAAAATGTAAAGCCTTAAAAATCTTTTTTGTTTAACTGTCTTTTTATAAAACTAACATGAAAACATTTTCCAAATATTTTTTGTTTGGAAAATTGACATTTGATCATTCCAAGTAATTAAAATTTAATTATTTTAATAATTATAAATTGTTCTTATAATTTAGAAAAAAAAAATCACTAGCCAGTTTAGTATAGTAAAAATTCTTAGAGAAATTATTTTCTAGAATGTCACCATAAAGTAGGATGATTCACAAATTAATGCCATATTATAATATTATAATATTTATGTTTCCAAATTATATTTCTATTATGTTACCATTAGTTGCAAACATATTGCTGATTAATAGATTTTATCTTTTGCCTTCAGATTCTTCAAGTAAAAATCAAAATTTTAAGAACAGGTTTCAAATATTTTGTTATTACTGTTTGAATGAAAAGCAGTAATTTTTTCTTAAGCTAATTCTTCCTTCTGTTGGTTCCCAATTCCAAAAATATAGTTGAAAATAGAATATTTTTGGTTCATTAATGTCTAAAGTTTTACTTTCTTTTATATATAGATGAATCAAGACTTCTTCATAAAATGCATACGTGAAATTTTAGTTAATATTACTGATTGAATCTTTTTTTATTAAAAGATTAAAAATAATTTTTAAAAGTAGACAAAAATTGTGCCAAAAACTTAATTACAGTTATAATTTGTAAAAAATGTGAGATTTGGAGATCTTACAGCTATATTATGGACTAAATTTTATAAAGTAAAAGTTATAATAAATTTTAATGCTTAATATGTTTAGAATTGCCAAATAAATCGGCTATTAACTACCGGTACTGTATTATTTACATAAAATAATCCAGTACCATATTGATTATAATTTTTGGAAAAATTATGCAGCATATGCATTTTTATTTAATTACTATAATATCATTTCAGATGTATTTAGCAGACACGTTTCTCTTCAGATCACTATAAAAAATTCACTAAAGTTCTATAACATTTCAAATAATTTTTTTTTTTAATGTTTTAATAATACAAATAATTTATCAAAGTGATCTAATTACTGAAATTGACAACGAATTTTATAACTTATTGATTAATTACAAAGTGGTTGCTTTCCCTTTTTATTTACAGTGATATGTTTAACCTAACCTGAACTTTATATATGTATGTAATTGTTGGGAACTGTACGGTTGGGTTGCTCATTCCAGAGCAGCGGTGGCTCGCGGTTGGGGTGTGACACATTGGTTGCAAAGTCACAACCATAATCCTCGGCATTGGCCAGATCAGCGTTAGCGCCACCGACCCTACGAGCGCTTAATCAACGCTACACCATCATTCTTTCGTTCTTAATCTGTTGTAGCTTACTTGCGAATGAAAAATTAAACGTTATTGCTTTTGTTTGTTAAGAAATAATAATGTTTTTTAAAGCACATGGAAAATTGGGATATTTATTTAATATCTTAGAAACATGATATCGTTAAAATTGTATTTTGTTTTAAATGATTTTAAAATTGAGTCTTTTAAATTTTAAAGGCAAAGTTCTTTGTTCGCAAGTAAGAGTACCTAGAATTAAATACGCTCTGATTATAAAAGATGTATGTACGGTTATATAAAAAAGTATTATAAATTTGTATTGTGGGTTTTTATTATAAATATATATATTAGATTTAGTTTATTTTTTTATAAATATTTGACTATATCGCACTGTAATATTTTATGTAATGTACAATGAATGTACAGATTGAAAATGAAGGAAAAGTAAAAAAAATAAGTTGTATGTAATATTTTGTTGCTAGCGTTATCATATATATTATTATTATTTTATCTTGTAAGTTGTTTTAAACATAAATATACATATTGTGTAAGTCTGTTGCATTGGGTATTTAATATTCAATGACTGCCAGGTTTTTTTAGTGCATTTTATATAAAAAAGATTTATATATACTTAAAGTAAAATATATTATTGTGATTGCGTGTGTGCGTACGTGTGTGGTGTGTTTATACTTTTGCTTTATATTCGGTGGAAGGCTTCTAAGCAATACAACCACCTTGTGAATTCTGGATCTCAAATCTTTATTCTTTTGTCTCCTTCTTCATTTTTCTTCTTTCTTGTCTAAAGAAAAAGTATTTTTTATCAGTATTTGTTTGCTTTTATGCTTTTTTAGCTTAGTTTGTCTTTGCGCTTGCTTATGTATATTTAAGAGTTTTTAGGGCCTTTGACTTTGCCTAACCGCCTTAAGTGGGATATTTAGAGGATGTAGAATCCGAGAAGTGCTAGAGAAATTTGTATTTTAACAGCATGTTGATTATGATTCTTTTTAATGTGTATTTGTCTAATTTTGTGTTCTTTTTATTTTTGGGTTATTTGGCAACTTGGTAGAATTCAAGATTAGAGGCAGGTTTTATTAAAGTCCTATGTCTTCCAAATAAGTATTTCTAACTATTCAACTTCAAGTTGTTCAGAAACATTGTTGAATAATTGATTATAAGATAAAACAAAAAATTATTAAATCAAAACAATTTGAAAATAGAGCTTTAAAAATTTTTAATTTCTTTAAAATCATACTGTATTAATAATTTTATTTGCTAGAACTTTTGAATTCCAAAATTAAATTATGTATTTAACTTTAAAAAAAAAACAACTGATATGGGCATCTACAATACATTTCTATTACTAATATACCTTCTACTACAATTTCATCAAATTGATCTTATACCTCAAATAAAACCAACAAGTGAAAAAATAATATTAGTCATGCCGGCCATCGTATTTTCTAACATAAACGTAAACTAAATATATAGTGTTGTGATTAGTTAAACGGATTAATTATAAATTAATCAAAGAAATGAGACTGACCGTGGAAGAAACGGAAATTCCCTCGCTTGTGTAGTATTGAAACTGAGTGTCTAACGTACTAAACTTGTGCTAACATAGGCTGAGGGACCAACAGGGAAAGTAGTCGCCATAACCTAACCTAACTTGCCTTCACAAACATAGATTTTTCCGTCGCTGGATTTTGTTGAATTCTTTTTTTACTGTTATGTAAATATGAATGTTTGTTTTCATGTATAAAAAATATGCACTATATGAATTATGTGTGTATATGTGAACGTATGAACATGTTTTGTATATTGAGTGATTCAATTTTTTAATTTTACTAGCTTAAAATGAATTTGTTGCTAATTTATATATTTAAGTTTCTTCAGATCGCTCATACCAATATATTTGTATTATATAATTAATAAGTTTTCTTGTGGCTTTTCAGGCACACTTAAATAAGTGTGTTTGAAACACCTAAGTTTCAGTTGCAATTATTATTTGATTATTCATTATTTTGTAATGTTTTTAATATTAGCAATCAAAATTGAATTTCAATATATAATAGTAAAACTTTTATTATCTATTTTTACAAATTTTAGAATGAAATTAAATTTTAAAATTTGTTCAGTTTAATAACGCACCTTTATTTGTTGAGTTTAGATTTTTTATAATGTAGCAGCAAGTTCAAATTATAAAAAGCCAACTGTTAAAAGCTAAAGATAAATATTTGCACGAAACATTGTCCACAGCTTTCAACAATTATTTTAAGTTGTATAATTTACTTTAAAATATTTTACAGAAGAATGTTTTTATTTTTGTAAATTTTTAGGTTATGTTGTTATCGAAGGCATCAAATGTTTAATATAAGAGGTTGCTTATCTCTTGTTACCAGTACAATATAGTGTTACTTAATGTTTCAACGTAAAGCTTTGTCTGCAATACAGGTGCTGCAGCCGCAGCTGCCGTAGCTAAGCAAAGAAGACATTTGGGTCAAATACGAGAGCATCCGTATCAAAGAGCTGGAGCACTCTCGTGAATAAATACTCATTCTCAATGAAGGTTAGTTTCATTGCACAATGCGATGAAAAGTTTAATTATTGGACAAATTTTCCTTTCTCTTTTTACTAAAAAATTTGCGTTAACTGAATAAGAAAAAATTCATATAACCCTAATTTTTTGGACAAATTTGGATCGTTATTTTACTGTTGTAATTTTTTCTCTTAAATTTAAACAGTCATCGTGTCCTACCGACCACAAATCCTACGTCTGTGATTGTTAAGTTAAATTATTTCATTACTTTTTTGTTACATATCATATTTTTATTTATGTACATAAAAATCTGTTCAAAAATTTTTAAACCATTTTATCGTTATGTTTAATAACAGTTACATTTTTTATTCAATGTATCAACAAGATGAGTATTTTTCCCTCTCATAGTTTTGCTTATGAAGGAAAGGGGGACTTGACCCTAGTCTTCTCTTCGTTTACTCTTTATTTTCTTCTGCTATTTTATGTTTATTTGAGCTTTACCGTCCATAGAGTTAAGTAGTTTAGTTGTGTACTATTTGTTAAGGTGTTATGTCTGTTTTTTTATTATTTATTTTTGAGCTGAAAGGTTGTGATCTATCCCAAACATTTGATTAAATAATGCAGGTTGTCCTTCTTTCCTTCGTCGAAGGATTAAGTATTGTTTATCGTAATTTGAAATCATATTATAAAGACTTCAACTTGAGCCTGTGGATCAAATTTTCGTGTCTGTACATACATTTATATATAGATGCATAAATATATTGGTGCAAATCCAGTCTTTAAGGTATACAAAATATTTGAGTAATAAAATAAAAAGTACCTAAGTATTTGGTTTTATTTTTTACCATCTCAACTTCCTTTTTTTCCATTTTTAAATTTCAACCTTCCAAATAATTTCTTTGTGATTGCCTATTTCATATTTTTAATAATCTGTTTATCATAGATTAATACCAACAATTTTAAAATAAATAGTACTCAGTCTTGATTTTAAGGACGTTTTTTGAAACAATTAGAACCACGAGTACCTTAAGCTATTACATTTTTTTTACAATTTGTAAATTCGCAAGAGAACATTCGCCGTGGATCGCCATCCGCTACAAGCAGCACGCTACCAAGACTCTGGAGGCAGAATCAACGGATATTTTGTTTTAATTACTATTACCCCTATTTTGTTTCCTATCCCAATAGAGTGGCAGTCTAGCATTGGACACTTTACTAAAACATCCACAAGGCCAAGTTGACTAACTATTACCAAGGAACCGAGAAGATTCCTTACCTTAAATATTCTTTTACTTTTTAGAATGTGTTCTTTTTTCTAATCATTTGTTTGTATACTGCATTTACTTTGAGGTTGCTTATGGTACCACTCTTCTGTAGTTTTCATGTAATGGGTTTTTATGTGCACATATTTACTATCACCATTCTTTCAACAACTGCCTCATATTGTTGTTAGTTTGCTAGGAATAAGAACTATTTACTAATCCTAGCTCAAGTTATGAGGCAATCTTTAATAATTTTGATTATGCTGCTAATATTATTTGTATATTTTGTAATTCAGTGGGTGTTTGGACTCATTTTAATAATTTGTTTAACTAATATTCTCAGCTACACCTTACTTGAGCAAAAGTTCAATAACCATTTTGAAATTTCAGGCAATATTATTTATCTCTTTTTTTTCATTTAGTTCTTGTGTTTGTAAATATAGAACACAATAAAGAAACTTAAATTTATGCAAATTAGAATGTTTTGTATTTATTTTTTACAATTTGTAGGAATGAAATTTTGCTCAATTTGAAATTTGTGTCATGTAATTTCTTCATAACGTTATTATCCCAAGCATACAATATGAGTTTGATGATAAAATAGATTGAATGGCCTGTACATACGGTTTAATATGTTATATTTAAAAATATACACAAATACTGAATTCAGATTTGAAGAACAAAATTATTCATTGCTGATTCATAACTAAACAGATTTTCTAGTACCCTACAATACATTTTTATTTATTTTTTTAATAAAATTGACTAGTATTTTGTATAAGTAGTTTGTGTTTATATTTATGTAAATACATTTTCTGTCCATATTTTAACCTAGATGCCTAAGTTCACACAAGAGCTAGAATGTTATTTATATTTTACACCTCATTGTGTGTCCATTTTAAGGACCTTATAATTCTGAGAGGTGCAAGAAGGTCATTCATTTCTTAATTAAAAAAAAACGACCATACTAGTTTTCAATTATTTTATTTATTTAATCCTTAATGAAGTAGAATCAATAACGGAAAGTTCAGTGTTGATTTGAACCACTATTATTGAGGTTTTGAACGTTAATAAACTTAAGTGGTCATTTCATTGGCATTCCATATCAGTTTAAAACTTAATTGCTTTTTATATTAGAGAATTCATATTTCAATGTTTGTAATTTTATTAATACCTTAATTTTTTTCTTAAAGTTGAAAACAAAGTTGATTCCTCTTGTTGAAAAAATGTATACCTTTTTTGTGATTCTCCTAAATAACCCTCACTAGTGTTTAAAACGTTCAAGCAATCTGTGTCTTAAACATCTTCTTTCCGTTTTATTTCATCTCATATTGTTACATGCTATTTTGAAGTATTCTGAAATATGATGTAAAAGTTGTACATTTGAATACAATTCATTTTCCAAATGTATAAAAATTCTAACATTAATTCTTTGAAATCAAGTTCTCAAAATTTTGCAGAGCACATTCCTTACTGTTAACTTTAAACTTGAACTGTTTGCAATGGGCTTTGTAGCTACTAACCAGAGAACTATAAAATAAAAGCTAACTTTACCTAATGGTGGTGAGAAGTCTTAGGCTTGCATGACACACTTTTCTAATGCTGTAGTGGGAATTAACTATCACAATTATATTAAACAAAACAATAATCAAATAATTTAGTAAAACAGAAGTCATATAATGGATACTAACATTCTGTTTTTCTTTTTTTCTTGTTTAACCATGTCCTGGTATCCTTGGCCTAGTAGGCTTGGCGTGCTAACAATGGATCGTAGAACTTAACTCACACTGCACGCTGTGTCCAGCTCACTTTAACATCTTGCTCGTGAGGGACTGCCATCTCTTCACAGTGCGCTCCCGCTCGCACTCAGTTGCAACAATAGAATTAATCATTTTTTATAATATTTGTATCCTCTGAATATAGCACTCCTTCTCTCGTGCATTCCTTCCGTTGTTTTCTGAGATATTTATCATTTGGAAGATTAGGACATACTCAGAATTACTAATTTTCGAAGAAACTGGTGTTTTGAGTTTGTATTACCTTAGTAAATTAATCTACTGATATTCATTTATTTTTCAGATTGGGTGTTCGTAACCTAAACCGATTAACCCTGAATAAATTTAATAAAATGTCATTTAAAATTAAATTTAGTTTTTATATGCAGTTGCTGTACTAGAATTATTTTCATTGATCATTTACCAAAATTATAATTATTTTAGGTTATATATATATGAGATAAATATAATTTCTATATGACCATTGATCAAAATTTTATTCACAGTAAAAGATTTGGTTAAAACAAATAATTTTGTTTCCTAAATAAGCAAACTATAGCCAATTACATGCTTTGACATATAATTTTGTCCATCCAAGTTATTTATTTTTTGCAATGGAAAATGCAACAGAAAGAAAGTGCTATCAATCAGACAAAACTTAACCAAGCCAGTGTTGTACAAAGTTTATTATATGTTGCTATTTTACGTACTTCTACAATAGATTTAGTCTTTATATCATTCATTTATACTTCTCGTGCATTTATTTCAAGAAAATTTTATATCAGACAAACTTTGTGATAGTAAACAAATCTTGGCCTTTGCTACTTAAATTTAACAACTTGTAATAAACCATACCATTTTAAGATTATCTGTAATAATTGAAGCCTAATATTAGTACAAAATTTTACCTTTACAATACTAAGACTTTAGATTTCTGCCATACTAATGCTAGAAATTATTGGTGAAGGGTCTTCAATAATAATTTTGCTTATTAAAGTTATTTTTAGGTTAAGATCAAATTGTTTACTATTTACATTGTTAAGTTTGTACAAAAATTGACACGAATGTGTCGTTTAGGTTTAGTTACTTAAATCATTTGTATGTATGAAAGTAAAGATTGCGTGTGTGAATGACCAAAGTTGAGATTATAAAATTGTTAATTCAATGATATTTAAATAATTGTTGTACATTTCTGTCTGAATGTGTTTTTAGGATTGTTTTTGTCGTATAATGATTATTTCTTTGGCTTGGAGAATCAGGGTAAGTTGGATATTGAATCTCAAAACGCCTTGTAAATACTCTTATTAAGTTCAACGGACAATGTATAGCTGTTGTCCCGGTCCCTCTTCATAGCTTTATTTCAGAGATTTTAAAACAAAATACGAAATAAACAGATTCTAGCTTTTTTAATCGCTACAATCTACTTTCTGTTGGTTAAATTGTATAGTATAAAGAAGAAATGAATTTACTCTTATATTTTAGTTTGTGTTGCAGGTTAGGAAATGTTATATTCATAATTTGTTGAATAGTAGATTATATAGAATATATTATTGCTGAATCAAAGAAGTGATCAAATGATGTTATTTATTTTTTTTTTTCTTGTATTGGTTCGAGACTTTTGTTATGTACTTAGATGTTATGTACACTTTTCTTTTTACTCTTTGAAGATTGTGGTAGCTCTCAAATCATGGCAGCTACTTATTAAGTTTTAGGCGAGTTTTATTTTTACATTTTTTTTTCTTTCTTAATAGCTTTTAAAATGTCTTTGATGTGCAATTTAATGTTTTTTGTTTTATCGTAGATTATATATATATTTATTAGCATAAGAACATTTATATTTTCGTCTAAAATTAATTTACTCTGTAGAGTTCTATATACGGTTTTGTTTGGATCTGACTTTTATTTTTATAATTCAACAATTTCAATTACTTGATAATGTGTTAAATTTACTGTAGTGAAAATCATTTATGAAAATTAAATTTTAGTGGTGTATTCATACATATTAATAATAATTCGATCTAACAATTAAATACAAAATAATTAATTGTCTGTGGCGGTTTAAAGGTAGGCTACACACAAACAAGATTTATTGCCAACTATTTATTATTACTTTTTTAAATATTTAATTTGACTTAGTTGTACATTATAGTGTTTTCTTGAAGTTATGCAACCCAAATATATTTCAGACAAGAATATGTTTATATTTTTCACTCACAACTGATAGTAAATATTTAAAATGCCCGCCTCGAGTGTCGATGCAGTCTTCAACTCATTTCACAGTGATGATGCACTAATGCTAGAGATCTTTTCTTGGATTATTTAAAAAAGAAATTAATTTGTTTTGTTTAAATGTGCATATTGTAAAACCGTTTATATAACCTTGTATATAAAAATCTTCTGATGACAAAGCCGGGGTCTGTAGAAGCCTCAGTTTGAAAGAAAATTCAAGATGAGCAAATTGTTTAACCCATGTACTGTAGTTATCTATTAAAGTCAGGTTCTCCTATTTCTTTCACCTCTCAAAATTTAATACGGGCATAACTTAAGTGACAATCTAGTCTAATGAGAAAGATCCCTCATTGACGTTTCTAGAGGACCTAAAAGTGATAAATGGCAGATTTGTATTGTATTTCACTATTCTGACAATTAATTATCAAACACATTTTGGCATTCTGAATAAGATCATTAAATACATCATAGAAGTTGTAATTTAGTACACAAGATGTGTGAGTTGACTGTTGGTTTAAAGTTAGCTTGATAAAGGTTAATGACATTTAGTTAGTGTCAAACTATAACAATATTTGAATACACCACTAAAGAAACATAGCATTGATTGTAGGCCTAAGAATCTCTGAAACTGCTAAAGTAATGGTGCTTATTTTATTTTACTCTAGCTCTAAATACATTTTATATAACGTGTCTTATTATAAGAGAATGCTCTCTAGTTGTTATTCGCCCATTCAGAGTTTAAAATTTGTTTTATATTAATAAAACAATTTTTTCTGTTTTTAACTTTTTTTCTCTGTTTGGAAATCATAAAATACTTTTTTTTTTAATGCCGTCATAAATTGTTTGACTACTTACAAATATGTAGTGTCTTACTTATTTGAAAAATGTAACTTCTTCAGTTTAGGCTATATTTATATTGATGAATTCAGTAACCACGTTAAATATGGCTTTACGCATCGTGTATACTGCTTCCATATTAGTTATAAGTATTCACATTGTTTGTGTTTCCTCAAGTGCCATTTATTGTAAATTACAAATCCTAGATCACTCACGTTGTTATCGCACGACCAGTGTTCAACAAACAAGCAAAGATCAAGTTTATTTTATAAAAAAAGTTATAGATTTGATATTAATCATTGGTTTTCTTTGTTTTTAATTGTGTTTTAATTTAGTTATTTTATAATAAGCAGACATGTTATGTTGTGTAAATAATAATTATTTCTGGACGTCATTTTGAAGTTTGATTGTGTAAACAGGTTACCTAAATGCAATATTTTGATATTTTCATCGTAGATTGACCAAACTTAAACATTATTTGAATCTTTTGATGTATAAAAATTACTGGGATTTGTGAAACAACTCTCAAGTGTTTATAGAATGGACACTGTTATCAGATGATTCATAAACATTTTGTAAAGCAAGAATTGCTTCTTATTATTGTTTTTCCTTTTTAGAGTCCTTTTATTTTTAAAATACAAGTTTATAGCAAGAGGAAATATTTATGTTAATTGAGAAATCCTTGGTACAATGGTCTATAAAATTATTAGGCCTACTAAATGTACTTTTAAAAACATAAGTTCTCCACGCCCTTCTCAATTTAAAATGTTGATAATCTCCAGACAATTTTTTTGGATTAATTAAATTGGAAAGCAATTGCTATTAAACATCTGATTTCCTAAATTATTGTAAAACTGCAACAAAATAATGGCTTAGCCAGAAATCTTAAAATGTTATCCAAATTGTTTAAGCCTATAATTATTATTTTGGCCTATTTAAAGCAAAGTCTGGGGTTAATTTGTAAACATAAACAATAACTCTTGACATGGAAGGGTATATAAATCCAATTACAGTAAAACTTTGATTAACTGAACTAAAGGGGAGGGGAAGCCATTTCGGACAACAATTTTTTTGGTTAAGCCTAGAACATCTAACACTACAGTTTTGATGGTCAAACAAATTCAAAAATCTCTTTGTAGGCTACACTTATGATCTTTATTTAAGTTAAAATTACATTTTTAGGATTACGGTACATCAATATACAGTATACTGTACTTAATAGTTTTTAGCATATGAAATACTCATACATAAAACTAATAATTTTCGTTTGTTTCTTGCATCTCTCCCAAACGTGTGTATCATGGTCTTAAGGCCTTCACACTCCTAAAATAGGGTCCGTCCGCAGACGCATGCTATGCTCGCGATACTCGCTATGTGCAGTTCACACTGCCAGGCTTTATAACTTAATCAAAACAAACACGTAGTTTACAAGTCGACTTGGCGCATGGAGAGGAAGAAAGAAAGACGAGTGGGCATGCGTCAGTAAAAACTTAGCGGCTATGTTTACAAAAAATCAGTTCCCAGGCTTAGCGGGTATAGCGTTCGTCAACAATGTCAGTGTGAATTGTTCCTTAGGAGGGGTGGGAGAGTTAGTTAGCAGTGTTGCTATAGTGGAACCCCCCCTCTACCGACTTTGACGAGACCATTCGGAGATTACATTTTTCCACATTTTCAACCTACTTTTTGTGTGTAAAACATTAAAAATAATGTTTCAGTTACTCTGTGCTTATAAACAAACGTGTGAAAAAAAATACGTAGTTTATTTCTCGGTTTAATTCGGAAGAGGGAGAAAATAGGCAGCCCAACATAAAAGGAAAGGGGGACTTCTAACATTTTTCGAGTTCTGAGATAACTGAACTTTAAAGTTGGACATTGGCACATTTTTTTTAAAGCCGCTACTTAATTTCTAATAGATGTTTAAGTTGTAAAAAAGCTTCTGATTCCGATAAAAAAAAAAAATTTAATTTTGTACATACTTACATTTCGGCTGTTATTTTTGAGTTTCATTTTGCTTAGCCATTTCGGGTTTTGGTTAACCCGAGTTCGGTTATTCGGGGTTTTACTGTACATTTCATTTTGGTTGCGTATTTGAGCAAAGATTTACTAAACCAAATTTAGGAAGACAAATTTTGCACCTATACAAAAGTTACCTACAAATTTTACTTTCATGTATGTGTGTGTATTTTACCTTCATGTGTTACCAAAGTTTTCCGACTAATCATTTTTTGAAATCATTCTAAGTTTAATGCTCTTTATTTCTCACAATATTTATATACAGCTTTTAAATAATTTTGTATTGCCATTTTAAAATGAATAAATTTGAACAATGTTGGATGTTACTAATGATGCAAGAGCCATCACTAAACTTATCAAACAATTTAAGCCATAGACATTTTTGGGTGATTTGGGGAAACAAGCAATATCTTGAGCCACAGGTAGGTAAACAAAAATTCAGTAAACTGAACGAGGCATTGGATGCAAAGGCAGCTCACTTTAAACAACAAACAATTATTTTTTAATGCAATAGGATGAGAGAAAGTTGGTGATTGTGATATACTCCTAAAACTAAATAGATCAGCTTGAATTATGTTCATTAATCCGCTTTAAGATGAGAAATTTAAATTTGTGTATTTTTATTCTGACTTTTTTCATTAGTTTTGAAAACAAATATATGTTTATTCTAAACTACTATTATTTATGTTGTTAATGCTCTCATTATTGTTATTATATTTAACATCAAACTGAAAAAAAACCCCTACAGTATATATTAAGTTGTATGATTTTATTGCTTCAATAAAATCAGATTAAAAATATGTTACATATTTGATCATACAAAAATAATTGTCTGAAAAATCTAGAATCTTACCCCTTTACTCCTTGTTAAAACTTCATAAATTTTTGTGAATATCGATGAGTTTGCTTTTTCTATAGATTTGGGAGAATTTAATTTTGATGGGAACTTGCGCCAAAGCATTCAGGGGGATTGGCACCTCTGTAACTGGCAAGACTTTAATTTGCCTAACAATGCTGGGTCAAAGTCATTACTTTTTACAGCGGCACATGAATTGAGCCTGATATCCCTTGCACACATTGAGAGGACCAAGAAAGGGCTCTGAAGTTGTTTCTCTGTTTTTACTTCTATAAGTACTATCCCAAAATATACATTTGTTTTATGAGAAAATAATGTAGATTATCAGAAGCTGACAAACATTTAACTTAGTTAGGCTTAATATTTCATTATTTGTTTGCTATAAGAAAAATGCAAAGCTTTTAGCAATTTAGTGCTGTTTATACAGAAGCTGGAAAAGGTTAAATATAATAATAGTTATGTTGGAATTGTATTGTTTTAAGAAGTTAATGTTAAGGTATAAATAGTTTACCTTAATATAGAGTTACACAATTTTGTAATCAAAATAATTAAATACGAATATTTCCTTTAGGTAAAGTTTCTAATGCAATTTGTGTCTGAAAGTAAAACCACCTTGTGATTCTTAAATTGGTAAATATATAGCTTTTAGTTTGGTTTCATTATATAGTTTTAGCAAAAGGAAGTAAAATCAAATAAAATTTTATTTTTAATTCCATAATAGCCATGGGTTAACAATTTTATAAATTGTTATTGTAATTATGTCAACTAATCCAAATTATTTTTGGGATGTATTGTACACTATGTATGTATACACGTTGTGTCAGTCCACCGGTCAGACATGCACGTCCTCAGAACATGACTAAAGTGACTATTGTGTTTTTGTTTAAACAATTTACAATCTCCGCACGAAGTGAAATTTGTGATATGTGTACATTTTTATGAAGTTTTATATTACCCTGAAGATGATCGAATGACTGAAATTGCTACATAAGGTAAGACATATCTAAAATAAGTTGAACCAGTTGACATAATTACATGAACAATTTATTTAAATAATTTATTCATGTTATTGTTATGAAAATATAAGGGAGTGTTCATATTTAAAAAAGAAGGGTATTTTATAAAAGTTAAAAAATAAGAAATTACTTTTAACCCATAACGTGCGGATAGCGTCTTTAAATGCACAAACGCAAATACATGCTTAGATGATTCCATACTTCACAAAACTTCTAATAGAGTGCAGAGAGATGTTCTTTGAGCATATTTAGGCCATATAAAAAATATAAGCAATGTCTGTGACACATTATCGATCTGTGTTCTATCGCCAGAGCAAATTAGTCTACTATCGCAAGTGTATCTCAGCACAGATTACGCCTCTGTTTCACTCAGCTGTTCTGTTCTTATTTGTTTGTATAGCTGACTGATATTAATTCCGAAGTTTTTTATAAATTCTTGTTTTTCTTAGTTTAGTGCATAATTATTTTACTTTTAGACAACAATAAGTATTGCTTTTATGTATTTAGTTTTTGACTAATTGTAAATTCTAAGTTTTTTTTTTAATTCTTAAAGAATATTTAAAACAATTTTAAAATTAGTTGAGTATTTTTTCTGTGTACTACTTAACCCTAAAATTCAAAATTTAAAAAAAACATTGAGGAAATTACAGTTCTGGGTTATAGCGTCAACGAAGGGACCAAACGAATGTTGATGCTCCTATTGCCGTTATGAAAATGTACCAACAGGAAATTGTATTTTTGTTACCTTGAATGAAAGGACAAACAACTATACAGTATTAAAGGCAACATTATTCATGACGTTTATTAAAAAAAAAAACACTATAATTTTCTTTTAATGATACAGGGTCCCGATAATTCGAGCTAATTGGAGCTGATGTCACCTACAATTACAAATTAGGTAACATTGGTTAATGTAAAGTTTTAATGAGTAAATACATGTAATGTGCATTAACAAACTGTACTAAAAACACTAAAATTATAATATGTATTAAAACATTATCTTCTGTATTAAAAAACACAACAATTTTAAAGTGTCAGCATTACTGTGGAGGGAGGGGACAACTGTCTGATCACAACTACGTAAATGTCTCGCCAGGGTATACGATTATATCTCGCCGCGCCCTTGTATTGCCCGAAGACTTTCCCAGCAAGGTCATGAGTTTAGTTACACACAGCACACAACTAACTGACATCACATAATATGGGAATTGTTCCTCAGGATTGGTGGGATAGAAGTGTTGCTTGTAGTGGGACCCCTCTCTACCGACTTTGATGAGACCCGCCACAGATTACATTTTACGTGAGAAAAAAATTATGTAGTTTTAAGTACGTTTGTTTATTCCGTTTGTTTATTTCACGGTTTGATTTTGAAGAGGGAGAAAAT
Source organism: Philaenus spumarius (assembly GCA_018207615.1). NCBI lineage: Eukaryota > Metazoa > Arthropoda > Insecta > Hemiptera > Aphrophoridae > Philaenus > Philaenus spumarius. The sequence goes on from JAGFPH010001065.1 coordinate 320,302, forward strand.
ATTCGGCCTGACATCAAAGGAAAAGGGAATTCTAACATTTTTCGAGTTCTGAGAAAACTGAATTCAAAGTTTGACATTGAGATTTTGTAGATTTATGACGTTACCGAATGGTTAAATATTTATTGACGCTAAAACAGGGGTTTATAATAACGTAAAAAATAACGATATGACCGGACCTAAAAAATGTTGCTATGTCCGAGTTAACGCATAACCAAGTTCAACTGTACATATTTTTTTAACTCTAAATGAGCAGTAGCCTATATTTTATGTTAGCGCTTTATGGGTTAAAATACAAGCAATCTTTGGCAATTTTAATCAAGATTTTTTCTATCGGACTAAAGGAAAAGTTATCAATATTTATCCATGTTCTTGTAAAGTACTACAAAAAAGTGAAGAAGATGGTAAAATCCCCAAAGTTAAGATTTTCTTTATTCAAAGATAAACAGATACAAAGGATATTTAAAAATTAAATTAAATAAAACCAGTTCCCATAGTAGATGTACACTTCAGTAGACCAACAATCCATGTTTACTCTATACTGATTTCCTTAACGATTGTACTTTCCCTGTTAGACTAATGAACGGCAAGGGAGTAGCTTAGTCCATAGGACCTGAATGCCAGCTACTTAGCCTGAACATGCTAACCATACTACCTTCATTTGCATTAAATAAAAAATAGGCTGATATGTGTCCCAACACTGTTCAGGTAATATGTGGTAAGATGGCAATTATTATAGTTTCATCAACTAGTTTTCAGCTACGTAGTGGTACTCGTTTTTGCGCAAATGGAAGGGATTCTGCCAATGATAATGCCTGATGGATTGGAAAATTCAAGGAAGAGAGAATTAATGTGCACAACTAGTAAGGTATGACAAAGCATGTAGCTTTTACGAAGTCAACCATATTTTTTAAAGCCCAAACTTGTCATGGAATGACTACTATTCTAAAGAAAAGTTTTGCGACCTACACAGTGCTTTGTAAGCACAGATAAGCTGATGCATCAAGTGACTCAATTTTATTGGTGACTATATGTAAATGTTATATCTTTTATGAATGTATCTAACTTTTATATAATACATTTTTTCTCTTTATTTGGTTATTTCTTTCCTACCTTACTGGAGGTCAATTTTTAAAAAAATAATTAAGTATAATTATTCTTGTGTTGTGAGTGTTCAATAATTAATTCTTCTTGTGAAAATATATATGTTGCATAATTCAGTAAAGTTAACCCATTCACTTAAAGTTTTTTTAATACTTGACCGGGCTAAAAAACAATTTTTTTCTGGGTGTTTTCACATAGTTTACTATATTTTTATTTCTACACAGAATTTTTTATTTTTATTTAAAATGTTGTTATTTTTCTAATCAGAATTGACTGTAGGTTTTAAAAAAAACTTTATATTGGTTTTTAACCAATTTTATTATTAAATGACATTTTGTAACTAAGGTAAGGTTAAACATTATTTTTTTTTAGTAAATATATATATAAATACCTTAGTAAAATTATGCAAAACAGCCCCAGCCAGAGACCAGATATCTAGTCATATCCCGTCAGCTTGGAAGCGAGCCAACCACTGTTTGCTTTACTTCCGCCCTCCTACCCTCAAAACACAGATATGATTAGATATCTGGTCTCCCTAACCTAGATTCGAACCCAGCATCTTCTGATCAGGAAGACGCAATGTTATCCACTAGGCTAAGACTTGATTAAAGAAAACTGACAAATTAACAAAACTTTAGTTACTTTACTATCAGTATAAATATTACGTGTAAAATAACAGATAGTTTATCAGCACCATATAGGAGCGGTTATAGGAAGCTTGCTTGGTTGCTCTTAAGTTTGAATCTGAATAATTTGTATTTGTGAGAAGTTTATAATAATAACTTAGATCAGTTCTTATTAAGTGTAGACAAATGAAAGACTATGGCAGGCCATGGAAGATAAAAATATAACCAAAAGAAAGCCTGAAGCTTGCAGAACAAGATGCATATGCGATCTTTTGGATTTCTTAGGAACTAACTTGGCTAAAACAGGATTTAATGGTGGACGGCGATTCGCCGTCGCTTCACGCAATGGCAACCGGGAGCGCGACGGCGGATAGTATTTAATAAGGAAAACATACATTTGAATTGATAATAGAACTCTTGGTTCAGTCAAAATATAATTGAAAGATTCATTTTGTTTTAGTATCCAAGTCATGTTTGTTTAATTAAACAATATTTACCTCATTTGGCTCCGCCACGTGACTTCTTTGCTTCAGTTTTCCTGACGCGTTTCAGAGCTT
>JAGFPH010001065.1:332129-343964 GCA_018207615.1 Philaenus spumarius
TCATTTGCTGGGACTTGCTTTGTGGTGGTTCACTCGTCAAAAACATCGTTTGCTATTTGGTCGAAAATATTCATTTTTTTTAGATATGTTTATTATATTTTAATTCGCCGCATATCGAAGGTTTCGGATATGAGAGGTCCGGATTAGAGAGGTTTTACTGTAATTTGATAATTAGATGGACCTATTATTTTACTCAGGAATCCCCAATACTATTGTAACTTATTTTTTCTTATGACCATGTGAATATAAATGACTTGACCCCGAAAACATAGACGAAGAAATTTTACATTCCATAGAGTAAAGAGATCCTTAGTTACAAAATAAAACAATATATTTGTTTTGTTTATTCCAGTTCCGTATTGAGGTAATATACTCCCGCGGCCCTGTATCAGTACCCTCCAGCACCAGGGTCCCCAGGTAAGAGTATTGTGTATTTATAAAGTAAAAGAGAATTTTAGAGTACTTACTGCACTAAGCCTAGTTGTTAATATTTTATCACACCATTTGGTTTACTTGTACGCTCCTGTCTTCATTACTTGAACTGGTGTAAAGACGTTTATGAAAAAATAAATTTAAAAAATGTAAATTGTATGCTTAAGGCCACACGGGAGAAGTGTAAACTTTTTTTTAACACAATTTACGAAATGAGGAAGCACAACGTCCATTTCAGAGGTATTACCACTTAAACTATACATTGTCTTAAAATAAACGGTTTAAGCCTATGACGTAGGACAATCTGTTACACATATACCCAACTTAAATATACTAACTAGCAATGCGTTCGTGACTTAACCGGCTAAGGCGCTAGTCTATGGTGATGGAATTTTCTGGTTCGAATTTCGGCAAGACCAAAACTTTTTTTAACCTGACGGAATAGAGCGTTTCAGAAAATGCGTGTCGGTAAAATACGATTCATCCGCCAGCAAACAAGCGTTTCAGAAAATGCGTGGCGGTAAAATCCGATTCACCCGCCAGCAAACAAGCGTTTCAGAAAATGGGTGGCGGTAAAATCCGATTCACCCGCCAGCAAATATATAACGCCGAGGTGCGCCTATAGAAGTTTACCCTTCAATAAAAATAAAGTTATTTTCTTTTTGAATGAGAAATCTTTATATGCCAGTTGCACTCACATGTTTAGTGCCGAATATGTTTCCCAATTCTTTTATCAAACTCTTTTGTTATGCGATAACTCTGATCCAGTCCCAGATGAAGTTTCAGGCCCCAGATGAAGCAACATTTGTTTCTGAAAATACGTGTAAAAGTTATGATAATCTTGTTTTTCCCCCGCAATCGGTGAAGGAACAAACTGCATTAAGCCAAACCGCTTCATTCTGGTTGCGGTTTGGAGTATCTTTTTTTCAAAGCAATTTATGTTATTTACTAAAGAAAAAATTATTTAAATGAAAATAAAGTTCTAAAACTCTTTGAAAAGAACTCTTGGCATGTAACTCAAACTCGTACATTTCCCATTTTGCATAGTAAATGTCTGATAATAACTTCTATAATTATGCCAAATTTTATATCTCTGTCAAAAACTAAACTCAAAAAAAAAAAGAATGTACTCCAAGTAAGTGTTGTTTCTAAAATTTTTGTAAAGAACATTATTCAATATATACTGCATGTGAGCCAATCTAATTGATGCATTTTTACTACAAAAACAAAAAGAAGGAAATATAGGATACAAACAACGTAATCTACTGAATCTTGTTGTTTTGGTTCTGAAACATAATAAGTAGATTGTGTTAAAACTTGATTAAATTGATTTTGAAAGATAGACTTTAAGTTCTTGGTCCTTGGAGATTGACCGCATTACTGATATCTGTGGTATGTTGAACACGTCTAAGACACTGTAAAGCCGTCCATTATCGAGGTTTAACAAATATCAAGTAAAGAGAGAAGACCTAGGCCTGTGTTATACAGTAATCCCTCGACATTCGCGGACTTGGTATTCAATTCAGCTCAAATACTAAACCTTTCAAGGATTTTTTTTATCGTGTAAAAGCGAAATTGCGTAAAGCGAGTCCGCGTATAACAAGGACTGCCTGTATCTTATGTAAGCTAATTGTAGGTATTAATATATTATAATATTTTAAAATTTTCTATATGTAACGAACATAATCTCCCTTTTCCTATAAAGATTTGATTTTCGCTATTCGCGGCAATTTTTCGGAACCTATCCACCGTGAATAGCGAGGGATTGCTGCATAGACCTGGCAGTGGACCGTTTATCCTTAGTCGGACAGCCTGTTGTTATAGATTAGTGTGAAACTAAAATTAATTTTGTTTGTTTCAGTTGCCTACAAAATGCCACCAAATTAATCTTGCTCCTTCGGGTCCCATAGACTTCGAAAAACCAATTGGCTTAGTTTTTTCTTCTTTTTTTTCTAAATTATGGGATACAGCGTAGCCGCGTCCGTCCTACAAAAGGGCACGTGTATCCTGGGCCACTGGACACCCCTGCCAGTGGGCAAAATGGCTTGGAATTTGGATATACTTAAGAAGAACATCAAGCTAAAGAAGGTCTGAAGAAAGAAAATTGTTTTAAAAAAACTGGGACCGATGAAAATTTACGGCGCTTCACTCAAATAAATTAAACCTACAATAATATATAATGTGGTTGTTTATTTCTTTAGTAAATTAAGAACTAAATTCTAAACCCAAATCGTAGCCTATGATCTAAGAGAAATGTAACTTAATTAAATTAAGAAATTATTACAAAATGGCGTTTGCTATATTTAAATGAATGTATTTACAATTGTCCTACATATTCACATTAATACTAAAATAATTAAGGAACATATTAGTAGCTGGAAGTATGGTAAATCGAATTCCAATTTTGACAATCATTTATTGGAAACTGGACATACATTTAGTACTGTAATAAAATAAATGTAAAATTATTACATATGGAAGAAAAAAGTAGGAAATTAAATAATCAAGAATGTCTAGAAATAAATAGATCTGTTTTAAAAAAATCATATTTATAACTTAAATCACTAAATTTTTCTCAATTAAGTCAGCAACAAAGTTCACCATTTTTAACACTTTCCGTGCCATTTTACGGTCCTATAAAAATGACTAGCAAGTTTTGGCGCCCTCGGATCGAGCTTGCGGCTTTAACCCAATTATGCCGACAGTCGACATTTGTCGATGTAATATTTGGGAATTTTTAACTAAGGCTCAGTTAGACACAGACATTGAAGGATATTTTTTAGTATTCAGTTTTTTTGAAGTCTCTTTTACTAAATATTTTGTATCTGAACTTTTAAGACGTAGGTTATTCATTGATACTTTTCAATAACTTTATTACTATATATATGTATATTGTTTAACAATTTTTGCTTCCCTTGTATCCAAGACAACATATTTTAGTCAATATTTACAAAAAAATGTAGTATTTATAAACCTGTTTGCACTCGCTGTCAACGTTTTTGGCACAAACGTTTGGACTCGCTCGTGACCACTGTCGACATATGTCCACACTTCACAATTTATATATATATATGTTTAAACATTTTTAAAACGATAAAAACTTGTTAGTCCAACCCCTAACAACAAAATACTGCAAGGAAAACGAAATCAGAGGAAAAAAAATAATTTGGGTCTAACGTTAAAACGAAACTTTAAAAAATTTAATCCGGTACCAGTAAACCCCTGAGAATGGTCAAAAACGGCAGTTTTTAAACGCCTATAACTTTCTTTGTAGTCGATATTCTCCTAGGCTACGCTAACAGTACTCGTAGAAGGGTCTGTACTAACTACTGAGGTACGAAATAAAATATGGTCGTAGGCAATGACTAAATCCCCTCTTTTCAAATGTAAAGTAAATAGTGCATGTGCGGTTAAAGCCGCGCTCAGTCATGGCGATGGACATTTTTTGCGGCTTTAACCGCGTTCAGCACGGAATGTGTTAAAGTTTCAAGAACAGCGCATCTTGTCGTGAACAATTGACACTACTAAGGCTGCCTTTATTTGGGCTTCAACAGCTCTCACAACATAATGGTAGCACATCTAGAAGGTTCATAATCAAAGCTTTTAGAATGTACTAACTCTTAGGCAGTCCTCACACGGGTTAAGAGCGGATCCAGAACGTCTGGACAGGTGGGTGGCGGTTTCAGGAGGGGGAAGGGATATGGAATACCACCAGGGGAACGAGGTGAGATTTGTGTTTTTTCTTGTTGTTAAAATCATACTTTGAAGCAAATAAATCATAAAAATTGGTACTGATATTTATTTATTTGTATACAAACTTGTTTTATACTAACAAAAATTTTATGTGGAAACTATTTTATTTTCTCACTATACTATAGTATAGAGAAAGTATAGTGATCGCAAAAAAAATCGATGTTGAGATTTTTGTGGAAATATCAGTTTTGGTACCCCCTGAGTCCAAAAAAGTGGTTTTTACAAAATGTCTGTTTGTATGTATAGGCCTACAAAGCTAGAGTGAAAACTATTCAATCGATTTCCAACAAATTTGCAACAGACATGTCAAGTAGGCCTGTATAGATGCACGAAAAACGGTTTTGAAACCCTTTTTGGCAAGAAAACTCCAAAAAATCAGTTATTTTTTTATAAAAAAACGGCTCTAACGATTTTGATCAAATTTGGCTTATTTGTAGCCGTTAATGTACGGTACCCTACCATAAGCAAAAATCCGCATCTTTCTAAAAATTCTCATTTACTTAATAATAATAACTGATTTTTGGGTTTTTTTTGGCCATAAAGGCGGTTGTTTTTCAAAATTTTTCAAAACCTTTTTTCGTGCATCTATACTGGCTTAATTGACGTGTTTGGTGCAAATTTGTTTGAAACCGATCGAATAGTTTTCTCTCTAGAAAATAATAATAATATTTATTAGTTAATCTCGTACTTTAATATCAAATCACCTACCCCTCCTACAATTATATATAGTCACAGTGAATCTGTTTAATAATTTAAATATGTTTGTGAGAAAGTATGTGCCAGTTCCTGGTACCATTTATTTGTCTACCGTCAGTGGTCTATTTCGTACTTAACCTTTTGTAAACCTAAATTTCTAATTTTGCCCACTGTGTGCCGTCGGGTACTGAATCATTGCTGTATTTTTTAAATAGTTTCCAACGTAAAGAAGTTCTAAATTTTATATGGTTATCCCAGAAAAGGAGTTTTGTGGTATAGGCCTACCTGTGAATGGTTGTTGAACCTAAAAAACTTCTATAATCGATCAAAACGTAAAATACCATAAAAGTGCCCGGTTTGAAGCCAAGTGGTGCAAACTCGCGAGGCCACAAGGCGCAAACAAATTCTACTAATATAATATTGCGTTTACACAGGCAGCTGTTCAACGCCTTCGTGAGTAGACTTATTTCCCAAATTGTTGGTTGAAACCCTAAAACATAGACATATAAACTTAATTTTTGAAATTTGCTCAATTCACGTCAGCGGTCCAGCTGCGTGGCCGAATTAGATTATATATTTAAAAAAAGATCAAAACTATTAGCTTTTAATTGCTTTTTTATTTCATATTGATAGATCAAATGATTTGGAAGTTATTAATACTATAGTGAAGAAATTAATAATCGAATATTAACGGGTATGTTATATGTTACACGAAGATGTACGAATCTTTTCTTTAAATTTGTATAAACTAATATAATATTGATGATGAAAGGTATTATATACAGTTATAACTTCAAAGCAAATCTTACAATTATCTGCTCGTAGACGCAGATATTAAGCGACGACAGAAACTAAACATTGATTGAAAATTAAGAAATATAGCGATAAGTTAGCTGTGAATTCGAACTAGAAGTTGTGGACATTAGTTAATAATTTGAGTGTAGGGCTGAAACCGCACTGCGCCAAACAAATTGATTGAATCAAACCGAAACAAAATTTTGAAACATTCCCAACCCACATTGAAAAAACAGTTCACTCAAAGTTCCCAGGCATTTGCTTGTAGATATGTCTCTAGCCCTTTTTTAAAGTGTTAAAAGTGTGTGATATCAAATAGTATATAATATCACCGTTATGACCGATGGTGAGTCTTGGGTGCATTCGTACAACAAAAGAAGAAGTTATATAATGATAGGCCCTACTAATAAATCATTGTTATTTGAACTGCGACATTATGAAGATAAGTTTTATAATTATATTCCGAATATTGATTTAATAAATAAATGCTGTTAGCTACTGTCTTAGAATATTATATTTTACTGCCGTAGTACGACTGCCGTTTCGGCTATTAGTAAAACACGTAATTTATCAAGTAGCCTACCATTACATACATTTTTAATTACCAACATATTTTGTATATTATTTAAGTGAAATCGTAAAATTTACTACGGCTTTCTAACATTACAGCCTATAAAGTAATTTTAAGACTAGGCCTAACCTAAAATTATTGTATGTATGTTGCTGTTAAGACAGGTAAAATAAATCAAACATACACACAATAATGTTAGGTTCGGCCTAGAATGATGAACTAACATTTTATGTGTATTGAATGTATTTGCGATGAATAGAAATTTAACTGTGTTTACCATCTTAGCTTTGATGTTATAATTAATTCTATACACCTTTATTATAATAACATTAAACGTACGGAAACAGTAAATATTTGTTTAAAAAACAAACTAATAATAAACGGCAATTGAAAGATTAAAATTTAACTTTAAACATTAGTTTCGTCTTGTAAAACAAATAATAATTACCGGTATGTGTATAAAATACTGTTAGATACAGAAGAAAAAAGATTTTTACATCCCTTCAATAGTAAAATGTTTGCTTCAAACCGGGGTTCTTCAATCAAACAACACCAGGCGTGACTGAGCCAAACAAAATGTTTGACCGTTCCAGTGTGAACGTGTCGTGTTTCCCCTAATTCCGTACCTTTGGTTTGCGTCAAGCAGCCTGAGTCAGTTTCAAACTGACTCGGGCTGTTTTGTTCGATGCACATGCAGTGTGGATTCACCCTAGGTATCAGCCCAGATACCTTATACGTATACTGTGATACCTTAACCTGTATAACTGGGATATTACGTGTATTACGATATTACTGCCAAATTTTGGAATCATGTTGACATTGGAAGTCAGAAGTTTTGCATGAGTAATGTGCTGCTACCTAGAAACTTTTAAGTGTACTATTTAAGTGTAAAAAATGTATTTTTTTATTTTTATTTTATTTAGCAGCGTAGGAAAATATTTTTCTAACGTTGTAGTTAAATTTAGTGTTTACTCAACAGTGCAAAGTTTTAGCGATTCAGTGTTTGGCTTGTTTAATACAGCTAAATAGTGTGTGATAGTGCTACTTCTGCCGATTGAATCGGCAACCAGGTTTTACCTATCTAGTTAATTAATTTTTAGTTATAAATTTACATGCTTAGCCTAGGTAAATTAAGCTATTAAAGCTTGTTTTCTTTTGACTAATACCTCGCCACTAAATTGTTAATTAGCGTTACGCTCCTTCTGTGGCATTTGCCACGACAATTGTCGTGTTTATGTTACAGGAATAAAGATGAACGACAGTGAAATGGAGACTGGCTTCCAACAGCTTTCCGAAAGCAATTTCCGGCTTGTTACCAACAGGCGAAAGAGAAATAGTGGTCGTGGGAGCGACAGTGATACAGACAGCTCTGTCAAAACTATTACGTCAAAAAATGTTAATCCGGATAAAGCTCCGAATTCTGTTTCAGCTACCAAGGCGGAAAAGATTCCACCGATCATCGTAGACGGTGTAGAGAAGAACTGGCCGCAATTTCTGAAGGGGCTCCGCCAGAAAGGTCTCACCTTTGAGGCCAAATGTGTCGGTAACTTCCTCCGACTCTTCTGCCAAACCATACCAGATTTTAGGGCTATGCAAAATCACCTTGCATCCAGCAATGTGAAATTCCATACGTTCTCTCTAACACAGGACAAAGAGGTAAAGGTCACCATACGTGGCCTTCATCATCTAACTTCACCCGACGAAATCAAGCTGGAGCTTGAGGAGAAGGGCTTCACGCCCAACCATGTCCAGATGTTGGAGCGACATCAACAAGGTGGTGGTAGAGCCCCCAGCAATACCTTTTTAGTAAAACTAAAAAGGGTCGGCAATATTAAGGAAATTTATTTGTTGCAGGAGATTTTAGGACTGAGGGTCACTGTTGCAGAATTCCAGTCGCAGAAGGGTGTAGCACAATGCTACAACTGTCAGCGATTTGGGCACTCCTCAGTAAATTGCGGACAGCCAGCCAGGTGCCTTAAATGTGCTGTAGCACACAAGACCAAAGATTGCCACTAATCGAATGAAGAACCAGCAAAATGCTGCAATTGCGGCGGCGTTCATGTGGCGAGCTGGAAGGGCTGCCAGAGTCATAAGCAGGCGGACAGGGCAAGGAACAGACATCGCAAACCGGCTGGGGGTAGCGCGGGGAGAGGAGGGCCTCGGCCCACCTCTAACCTGCGTCCTGCTTCGGGTGTTGCGGCTCTACCTGGTGGTCGACGGGGTGGATCTGGACCTAGTTCTAGGGCTGTCCCGCCAGCTGCTGCCTCCACGTCTGCTGTGTCGGCTACTAAGCCTTTGACGAAAGTTCTGGTTACCCAGCCAATGCCAAGCGTTTCTGTTTCAGATGCAGGTGCATTAACATACGCGGCAGCAGTCACGACTGCCAAACGACCTACGGCTGAGGTCGAAATCCCAGCCAAGAGATCCAGGAAGAGAGCTACGCGAAAGGAGGGCAACACCTCTCCTTCCAACTTTTATGTTTCAGATGCTGACGTAAGTCTGACGCTGGCACAGAGACGTCCAAGGGATCGTCGATTTTGACTCCTGAGGAATCACATCCAAGGAAGCGGCGAGTTCCTGAGCGCAAGCCGACTATCCAAGAAGACAGAGCTGAGGTTTCGACCTCCTCTAGTCATGCCATAACTAACGAAAAGCTGGCTTCGTGGATTACGCAGCTTATTTCTATTGTTTTAGGTTCTGCGAACAAAAGCCCGGCAGAGCTGCTTGCAGCTATACTAACTAGCCTCCAGAATCTAATCCGCGATGAGTAGAGACCTTAAGGTGGTGGTCTGGAATGCAAATGGGGTTCGCCCCAGGTGCAACGATCTCCACTACTTCGCTACAGAAGAGGACGCCGACGTCATCCTACTCTGTGAGACTCATCTACAGCCACGTCACGCCTTTACACTTCCTGCCTACAGGACTTATCGTACCGACCGGGTCTTAAGACCTGGTGGTGGCGGTAATCCTTGGGGTGGGACCGCTGTATTAGTGCACCGCAGACTAACTCACAGAGACTTCCCCACTAATACAGTGCATTTTGAGTCCACAGGTGTTTTCATACAGCTTGGGGACATGGAGATCTTACTAGTCGCAGCCTATGTCTCACCAACTCGAATTCTTCAGGATAGCTTCCTGTCTGATCTGGACATTCTTTTTCAATGTGCCGAACATGTCATTGTTGCAGGTGATTTCAACGCCAAACACAACTCGTGGTCACGGAGGACCAACACCAGGGGCAAGGCTCTTCGACGTTTCATTGATACTCAGCCTAGTGCTGACGTCTTGGCACCTGCGGAGCCTACTCACTACCCGGCCCATGGACTTGCTGATGTGCTAGACATAGTTTTAACCAAGAATGTTCCTTTTCCCATAGTTGTTCGTGCTACCCAGGATCTCTCGTCAGATCACTGCCCGCTTCTGGTTACTGTTGCTGCTGGACCTACTTCGAGCTTACCGCCCAACACTTTACGCATCAGGGTAAACTGGCACCATTTTAACGAACTGATCACGGAACGCCTAACGCATCCTGTGCCCCCAAACTCTTCGGAGGAATTAGACAGGCAGGTCAGTTCTTTACACGACCTTATAACACTTTCTGTTTCAGATGCTTCCATCGCTGCATCCCAAGAGCCGTCGCGGGAAACCCTTCCCTTCAGATTACAGAAGGAAATTGCCAAGAGGCGAAGGCTTCGAGCCCATTGGCAGTTCACTCGATCTCCGGCAGCAAAGAATCTCTTCAACCGGCAGAACAACCGTGTTAAAACTCTTTTAAATGATTTCTGGTCTGAGTCATGGCATTCATATCTGCATACTCTAGAATTGCAAGACGGTAGTGCTTGGAAGGTAGCCAAGGTACTCCGTAGTGAGAAGCGTTCAAGTCGGCCTCTACGTGGGCAGCATGGCCTAGCCTATTCTGCCCTAGAAAAGGCCGAAACGTTTGCTGACACTATGGAGGATCAGTTCCAACCGAATCACGATGTTTGCGATGAGGATCATGCAGATATGATCGAAGAGTTTGTTGACGACTACTTTGTAGAGTCACCGGAGGCTGACGACGTCATCGAACCTTTCACTCTCAAGGAGGTGCGGGCCGCTGTCTCTGCGGTCATGCCGAAGAAAGCCTCCGGGCTGGATCGGATTGGCGGCGGGGTCTTGCTTGCTGCATCCCCTCAGTTAGTGGAGGTCTTACTAACTTTGTTTAATTCTGTCCTCAGGTTGCGCCACTTCCCATCCCAGTGGAAGACTGCAAAGATCATCCTCATTCCGAAGCCAGGAAAGGACCACCTCTTTCCACAGAATTATCGCCCGATATCTCTGCTGCCGACCATCTCAAAAATATTCGAGCGTCTTTTTCTTTCCAGGTTGCAGCCTCATCTAGAGGACTACATCAGACCAGAGCAGTTCGGCTTCCGACGTGGTCACTCCACTACCCTTTAACTCGTTCGAGTTATCACAATAAGTTCTTGTCCTCTGTTGCAGTGTTGCTAGATGTCAGCAAGGCGTTTGACAAGGTATGGCACGAAGGCCTTCTCTACAAGTTGAGCGAGTCTCCTGTACCGGTGGCTGCCTTGCACTTAATCCGCTCCTACCTCTCAGGCCTTCGTAGATGGCGAACTCTCCACTCTGCGGCCGATACTTGCTGGTGTTCCCCAAGGCAGTGTCCTGGGACCAGTACTGTATCTGGTTTATACTAACGACTTTCCAACTATTCCAGGTGTGACACTCTCGCTGTATGCTGATGAAGCGTTTCTACACTGTAGTAATGTAAATCCGGCTTACGCAGCAAATACCATGTAGAAACAAATGGACGTGCTGTCCCCGTGGCTGCAGAAATGGCGCATTAAGATAAATGCTGATAAATCTGATTCCATCTGTTTCAGGAAAAGGCGTAGAATGACACGTGCCGTGGAACTTGACGGGGTGGCTATCCCTTGGAAGCCTACTGTCAAGTACCTCGGCATAACGCTGGACAGTCGACTCAACTTCAGGCGACACGTGCAGAACAAGGTCTCCGAAGGAAAGAAAATTCAGGGTTCCCTCTCACCCTTGTTGGCAAGGCGTAGCCCCTTGCCAGTAAAAACTAAATTAACGATTTTTCTGTTAATAGTTCGTTCAGTGCTGATGTACGCGTCTACTGCTTGGTGGGCGCTTGCCAGCAAATCCAGTAGAAAACAGCTGGAGACTCTTCAGACTACCGCTCTTCGCAGACTCACGCAGCAGCCATGGTACGTGAGGAACTCCACCATTCTAGGGTCAGCTGGTATCCCTACCCTAGAAGTTTTTGATATAAGATGTGCCACTAAACTGTTTCAGGATGCTCGCAACTCATGCTATCCTCATATAGCCGAGATCTGTAGAAGACTCGACATCCAGGAAGATGGTAGGCCTCGGCCTGCCGCTATCCTGGACCACCCGCCATAGGTTTCTTCACGCTGCGACTCCATCAAGATTAACACTAACCAGTTTGCCTTCTTTTCTATTAAGTGAGTTTCAGATTGATTTAGCAGTCATTAGGGAATAGCCCCTAGATGCTGCTGACGCTCCTTCCCAGTGATGCATGCGGAGTGTCTCTGTCCGTTACACAT
>JAGFPH010001066.1:5063-29022 GCA_018207615.1 Philaenus spumarius
AATTTTCAGTATTTATAGTGCTTAAGATGCCAAACAAAATGACACCACCTGCTTTTATCAAAACTTCGGCGTTTCATAATCATGGGGAAATGTTAAAAAATAAACAAGTTTATGTTGTCAATCTAGCATCACGGCAACGGCCGCACGGGGTAGCGAGGACGGCCAGTAATTCAAAGGTCGCGCGATCGAATCCCGCCTGACAATAACTTTTTTATACGATTGACGTAGGTAGAATATTCTTTTTTTGTTTTGTTCTAAAAAGTAGTAAATAAAATGATTAAAAACAATATTATTTTGACTACAGTAAGTTGGGAGAAAGTTTGTGTCAGTTAACTGATACCGTTTATTTTATTAGTAAAACTATTATTTCAATCGGTTCAGAAGTTATAGAGATTACCGCCTACATACAAACGACTTTACCTCTTTATAATATTAGTATAGATTATTAGCGAATTTCCATAGGAAATATGAGCTATGCAGTGGCCCTTACGGTGAGACCCAAGGTCGGGATTAGCAAATGAGCACCGATCATGGTCCCCAGAACACGTTTTGCGGTGTCATTAAAATTCATATATGTGTTCGCACTCTAGCGGCCGCATTTTAAGTCCGATTTGGTCCAAATTTGGTACACGTGTTGGTTGTCTATGTCGCTCGGACGAGTTCGTTAGCCAAAAAATCCAACAACCGGAAGCACTATATTTTGAGATTTTTACTACGAGAATGAAATTTGTTTAGAGTTTTTTCTAAAAATATAAATGTAGGATGTTATTTTGCAACATTTTGTTTTTTACGCGACCTTATAGATCGCTTAGTTCCCCCAAAATCGACCAAAACGTAAAATACCATAAAAGTACCCGGTTCGAGGCCAAGTGGTGCAAAGTCGCGAGGCCACTAGGCGCAAACAAATTCTACTAATATATTGCGTACACACAGACAGCTGTTCAACACCTTCGTGAATAGACCTATTTCCCAAATTGTTGGTTGAAACCCTAAAACATAGGCATATAAACTTAATTTTGGAAATTTGCTCAACTCACGTCAGCGGTCCAGCTGCGTGGTCGAATTATTATTACATTGCTGTAGCGTATGTAGAGATTTAGGCCAATATTTTTTTTATTGGTTTTATTTATTTAGCTATCCGCTATTATTACAACAACAATCATTAATAATCTTACAATGTTTTTTACACATTTTCATGTAATTATTTGTCTTTTAAATATAAATTTATTTTATTTAGAAATGCATTTGTAAGCACCATTTTATGTGCTCTGGCAGGCAATTGAGTTCAGTTAGACGCTGTCTGAAAATTGTACAAACAGTGCTTTGCCAGTTTTTGCAATGTCCAATAAAAATTAAAGACTAGTTAATGGACCTTTTTTGGTGCCTACGGAAGTATCGCTCTAGGAAAATCAAGTGGCTAGTTTAAATGAATGGAAGGCCCTCTCCTGAATTTCGCCTTGTGCCTCGCAATTTCTAGGGCCGTCACTGAGCACCTATAACACCATTATTTCTTCCAACGCTTTAGCTTGGAAACAGAGGAGGTGGGATTTTGACCAACAATTTCGAGTTTATCTTAAAAAGTACATATCACAAAGTATTTATTTTGTGGGCTACCAAACTTTGGCCCCTAAAATTCATAGCATTCTTTAAAATTCTAATAATTGAAACATACCGTACGTGGTTTTAGCATGTTTTATAACAATGCCAATTTGATTGACATACCTTTATCCGATTTGAGGAAAATCGTCAGTGGCAGATAGACAAACAAGTGATCCTATAAGGCTTTAGTTTTCCTGTTAAAGGGCGGAACTCTAAAAAGTAGAAAAATATCCGCCAAGTATAAGTAAAGAATATAATAATAATTTATTCTGACCATCAAATTCCTAACGACCCATCGCAGCGAGAAAAATATTACATCTATGCAATTAGATACTCCAGAAATACACACGTTATCTTAGAGTGTTATAATCAATTTAGTTCCACTGTTGAGAAAACATAAACGACACTTCACTTGGCACACTTTAACCTCAATATTTCAAATTTATATTCACAAAACCAACGTTCCGTTCAACATTTTACCATGATTTTAAACATTTTCTAACAATATCATAAAATAAATACACACAATAAGATCGACGCACCAAACACAAAACAATTCTATAAACTGAACTGACCGTTGCACAATGTATTCATCTGCAGTCTGATTCAGAAGAGTGATGGCCAGCGATGTCTTATCACAAAGCAAAGTTCATGCCACAGGAAGCAGTCTAATCTAACTGTGGGTTATCACTGCGATTAGTCCTTCGGATAAAAGATCTGTTTATGTTTAGGTTTAACACCACATAAATTGAATGTGGTTACACGGATTTAATAAGTAATAAATAACATTCGCTATAATATAAGATAACAAGTTAGATATTTGCAATAGTCCGCTTTAGGATCCCATATAAAGTAGAATGAATCACCACTGACAAAAACAAATTCCCGCTAGCGCACATTTCAAATAAGGACTTTAGTCCAGTCAAAAGAATGCTCAAAAGAGGGGCGTAGGCAATTTTTACTAATTTGGGACATTGTTTGGACTAGTTAGGATTTAAACATCCCTACTAAAAGTCCCCACTCCTAGCAGGTAAACGGGGTGCAGGGGAGCCTGTAGAAGGTCCATTTTTTCGGTTTTTCACTTATATCTCGAAAACTATGCGTCCTAGCGATAAGACTACTCTATGCAAAATTAAAGCTGACAAAATGTGCCACAAGATTGATTCTATTCATTTTTCACTATCATGCATAGTTTCCGAGATATCCACGCTCAAAATTGCTTATTTTTTCTTAAAAAAGACAAAAATTCCTCGCGTTTTTTTGCTAACTAACTTTTCACCCTTTCGTCCTACGAAAAAGTTATGAAAAAGGAAGTTGTAGAGCGTTAAATTTCCTTAAGAATATATAATATTTTACGATTTTATCTTCAACCGTTCAAAAGACGGAGCAATTTTTTTACTTTATTTGTAAATTCCGAGACTTTGGAGAAAAACTTACCTATCGTTATTTTTTTTTTATTCCACTGCTCTAACTTTTTTGTAGGACGAGAAGCTACAAAGTTAGTTAGCCAAATAAGGAAAAATTTAATTTTCAAAAATAAGCGAATTTTTAGATTGTCCATTACTTTGAAACGGAGCAAGATACTAAGCTCTAGTTTGCGTCATTCTGTTTCTCTTTTAATAAGCTTTTCAATGATGTATTACATGACCTACCTTAATATTTGTAATTTGTACCCCCCTCCCCCTCAAGCCACCCAAAATCATAAAAGTTCAGATATGTCCAAAAATTTGTCCTGTTATGCAACACAAGATATATATACAAAGTTTTGTTAACTTATTTTCAATAAAAAAAATAATAAAAGGGAATTTATGAACAATCTGTATAGTAGAGGGTAACGCGTGACGGTAAAATCCGATTCACCGACCGCAATTTTTAGACGAGGTGCGCCTATGGAAGTTTACACTACAAAAACTATCAAACATGTTCGAGGTTTAAAATGAGAAATTATAATAGGCATAATTAAAAATACAGTAGCCACTCAAATTTTAAATTTAAAGGAGCGTCATATTTTCGAATAACAAACAAAGATAAAACTAAGTTTTCACAGTTGATTAATAATCTGTGACTCATAAAATATAGTTATCCCATTAACGTCAGCTGGATTATGGACTCTTAACGCCACGAGTTACATAAATAATCAAGTGACAAGTATTATCTTACTAGTTCGTAAATCAACGCACTGTTGCAAGTTTTTATTTAAAAACTACTACTTTTTGCATTAGCGGCGATTTTAAGAATATTTTGCAATAGCAGAGTTGAGAAAGTACAACAAATCTGATGTACAACAATATAGGTAAATGCATTCATTTAAAGAGTACAATCTCTTTATTTTTATAAATATTTGAAAGTTTGACTTTTGTCAGAAAATATATTTTTTATAATGCCAAGTTAATAGTTTATACAAGCAATATAACAAATGTACCTCTGGCGTGGCGTATCTAGTTTTTGGAACGAAGTTCCTTAGTGCGGTAGGAGTTAACAAATAGAAAATGTAATGCGTAACAAAAAAGTGTTATTAATTGGTTGCTATGGCAATGACAAATATAAAATACGAGTAACGAAAAAGCGTTATCAAATTGGTTGCTATGGCAATTAATGTAAATACATTCAAGAAACATGTGATTTGATTCATCAATTTAAATTAAGAGACGATCGTTCCGTCCGGCGTAGTTCTGATATTATAGTCACGCCCTGAAATACATTCAATAAACATAAATCATACTTCTGTACAGAATACAAAATTTTAGGGCTACATATTGACAAGAATTTAAGCTGGAAAACATATTTAAACATACTAAAAAAAAAAACTTAATGCAGTATGTTTTCAAATGTCAATATTAAGGAGTATAGTAGATCAAAAAACTAAATTAATGATTTATCATGGCAGCTTTTGTTCAAAAATGCGATATGGTGTATTACTGTGGGGCTGTGCAGTGGGTGTTGATTCCATTTTTAAAATGCAAAAAAAATATATCCGCTGTATGACTTTTTCTAAAGCCTCGTCCACACTTGCAGACTGTGTATGCAAACAATCGGCCGACTGTCGGCAGACTGTCTGCCGACACAGTTTGTGATTCGAGTCTCCGTCTTGTTTTGCGTCCACACTAGAAAGCCAGTGTTTGACGACATGGTGACTGAATATGCCGTGATTTTAGCTTGTGCGTACTTTATCTTTGTAAATCAAGTGGCTGATTTATTATTAAATAATAATAACAATACACTAATTCTCACACACATACGTTTAATGACTGTAATATTACCCTCACTCCCTTTCCTATTGACTGTGGTAGTTCACTTTCTGTTGTTACGATAATCCTATTGGTTGTTTATACGCTAAGACCATGCCCACTCTTGTAGAGGGATATAAATATGTAGCTTAGTCCTAGGCTAAACTAGTTATACGTTTTTAGTTGTAGCTTATGTATCACTGAGGATGACGACTTTGTCGTTGAAACGCGTTTGGTCATTAAACGAATGTATGTGAGAATTAGTGTATTGTTATTATTATTTTTTTTAAATCTCTCTTTATGTATAAACTAACACAATATTTTGTTAGTTATATTGTTCAAACAATATTTTTTCACTAAAAATTCAATATTAATATATGTTCTGTAATATGAAAAAAGTCACTTTAGAGACTAATATTGAAATATAGGCTACTGTTCTTAATTTCAAATAAAAAGTAAAGGGGTAAAAATACGATTACTTACTCTCACAATTTTATTGATATAATAAGAATAAATAAATTGTTATGTTATGTTCTTCACAAAAGTATAAAATGTACCATATATATCACTTTACAGTATAAGTATATTGATAGTCGGCCGACAGTCTGCGTGTTTCCCGTTCGTTTGGAAAACAGAAAACATTGTCTTTTGTCTCCAAAAACACACAGACTGTCGGCGGACAGTCGGCCGACTACTGGCGGACAGTCGGCAGACAGTCGGCAGACTGTCCGCCGACAGTCTCCGGAGACAAGAGAAAACATCGGAGAGACAGTCGGCCGACAATGTTTCCGCAGACAAGTCTGCAAGTGTGGACGGGGCTTAAGAAAACTAATTCATGCAAACCTCTATTTAAGAGGTTGGGAATATTGACACTTTCCTCACTGTATATTCTTGAGACAATAATGTTTATTAGGGTGAATTACATTACGGGTTGCAATAACGAAAAGAAGCATCAATATAACACTAGGGCAAAAAATAATTTCGTGTTGCCTCGGTATCGCTTAAATATAGCTTCAAGGACTTCTGATTTTGTGGGGAGAAAATTCTTAAATAATCTTCCATTGTGTATTAAAGAAATTGAAAATTCATTAGTATTTGAGAGGGCATTGAAAGCATGTCTGTTAAAAAAGGCTTATTATAGTATTCAGGAGTATTTAGATGATGACTTGGGTAATTTTAATGATTTATAAAATGTTGATATGTATTGAGAACTTTTATAATAATCTTCTGTTTATGTTTTAAAAAATGTATAGTTGTAATTGCGATTTTAATCATAGGGTTATGAAAATTTATGTATGGTGTTATTGCACTGTGTATTATTGTGTTTGTGTTTTGTTATTATGGCTTATGTTGAGGACAATGTCACCAGTTTTATAGCTCTTGCTATATGTAAAATGTTATGAGACAATAAATAAATAAATAAAATAAAATGTTGGATTAACAGTCTAGGCCTAACCTAAAATTATTGTGTGTATATTAATTTATTTTACCTGCCTTAACGGCAACATACATACAATAATTTTAGGTTATGCCTAGAAAGTAATTTTAAGTCTAGGCCTAACCTAAAATTATTGTTTGTATGTATTGTTGCCGTTAAGACAGGTAAAATAAATTAAACATACTAAATAATTTTAGGTTAGGCCTAGACTGATGAACCAACATTTTATGTTTATTGAATGTATTTACACTGAATGGACTTTAACTATGTTTACTATCTTAGCTTTTATGATATAATTAATTCCACCCATTTATTATAACATTAAACGAATGGAAACAGTAAATATTTGTATAAAAAACAAACTAATAATAAACGGCAATTGAAAGATTAAAATTATGTGTGTATGTTGCCGTTAAGGTTGGTAAAAAAATTTGAAGAAAAGGCGTGATGAACTTCGTTCCTAACGAGGGCCCCAGACCGCACACATTTACTTTTTTTATGACCTTTGCATTAACTTGTATTTTGAAACTGAACTTTGATTTTTAATTTTTCCATAAGACAAATTTGATGTGCTTCACTTAAATGATGGAAGTCCTAAACAGGGCATGCTAAGGGACACTTATAGATATACTATTTATTGACCGAAGATACATTAAGGAAAAAACAAACAATATTTATTAAATTCTACAAAAATTATTGATTGTTGTCAAACTCAATAAATTCTGCTTGGCAAGAGTTAATAAATTTGTGTAGAATTTGCTAAATATTGTGTATGTGGATTTTCTTTACACTTATTCATAGTATATGAACAAGTGTTGTTTTGTTAGTTAAAATAATAAACAAGGGCATCCTTTAGCTACTGCAACGAGCCAAATAATGGCGTAGATAGTGCCAGGAGAATTCTTCTCAAAATAATTTTGTCGAGATACGTATCCCTATCTCGTAACCTTAATATTCCAAAAGCTTTGTCTAAACAGAGTATGAAGTGCTTATGACTGTAAGAAATAGATTTACATCACTAAAATACATCTAAACGTGCCCAGCTTCCGAGACGTACTATTGGCTTTAGGCAGAGGAGAGAGAACTGAAATCAATGCTACCCCTACTGGAGGGGGTGGTTGTCAAAACACAGTAGCATATCGGTCACTAGGGCGGGCTTTTCGTAAATAAAAACAATTTGAATCTTATGCCCGTTACAACAAATCGGTTTATTTTCTCCGCATAAGATACGTTTGGATAAAACATTATAGTATTGCTCACTTATTGCATTTCGGTTGGATTAACTGCCAAGAAATGCACACTGGGAAATGAAGACACTGTGAGAAATTTGTTTTTTTACAGTTTTTAGGGCTAGTAAATTTGGAGAAAAACTGAGCTCTTATAGGATCTCTCGTTTGTTTGTCATGGTCGATCGTCTCGGGACTATGGAAAGTATAAAAGTGTCTTTGGGAAAGTTATAAAGCATGTTATACCCGATTATGCAAAATTATTTTAAAGTGCAATTTCAAAGGTCAAAGTTTGGTACCTTTAAAATACCAGTGCGTTGTATTATCGTTTATAAGGTGTTGTTTAAAAAATAAATTCTCCAAAAAAAATTTAGGTTACCTAGTTTTCAAGATATTCTTCACATTGTTGCCTCTGAAAATTAAAACCCCTATCCAAGTCTACTTCCGGAAGAACTGCTGCGCTAAAATTTTGAAAATACTGTGCAGTTAGAGGTATATAATTACTTATTTTACACGAAAACTAGCGAACACGAACATTTGTAGAAATATGCTACGATAATTCATTTGTAGCGATCATCGTCTTTCAATAGACCCCATCGTCTACGTAAAATTTATTCAAGCCATACACTTTATTGTTCACTAGATGGTTAGTTAGATACATTGAGGTGTTATTATTCTGTAATAACATTATGTTATTATTACATAAATTTTTATTATTATAATTACTAGTAAGCCCCCGATAAAAATTACAGAGAGATTAATTACACACCAGAAATACATAATTAAAAAAAAACATTGGGTGTGCTTAAGACCACACGTTGGAAGTGATAACTTCTATGACCGATTTATATTTTTATGAGAATTAACATTAGAGGAGAATAAATGTCAACAAATTACACAAGTCGATATATTGTCAAAAAATATTATATCATATGTTGAAATTGCATAATAATAACATAATAATTATAATATTATAATATAGAATGCGAAAAATAGTGATCTTTATAATCTAAGCAGTATTTATTTAGTGACTAATGATTTTGAGTGAGGTATTAGTGTATGCACTCTACATAGATTTCTAAGAATAATTCAATATGTAAGGGATAATTATAATATAATATTTATAATAACGTATTATAATATATTATGTATCGTCTATTCCCTCTCCAAGCGCTTACTTGTCTATTATATACTATTAGCAGACGGGACAATGTTCGCTATTGCAATAATATGGTTACCTACAGCAAAAGTTACATCTTAAAGTATTTTAGCTGATTTTGTATGTATTTTGAGACAGTGGGTTTTTTTACCGCTTGTCTATGTGCTTTTACGCGATTTGTATTAGCTTTCGTCTTTTCCCCTCGTTTTTTGGTATTTGTTCTGGATGCGACCAAACTGCATCAGATGATGGTGTACACTGTTATGACAGGGTTGGAAGTTGAGAAATTTGGAGATCATTGTCTAAAACCTTTGATTGGGAAGCTGACTGTATTTTCATCCATTGAGTTGTTAGGTAAAGAAGGTGTGAGAGGAATGAGAACATCAAAGTGGATTCTCGTCAGTTCCCCAGTAAACCTTAGCCTCCATACTCCCTCAATCGGTTCGCCAAAACTCTACCACAACAAATAACCATCTCTGTACACCTGAAATTGATTCACAGGAGATTCCAAAAGTTACCGGTTTGCTCATAACAGCAATATATTCTTTTTTTGTTGACTAAATAAATATCTCCTGTTACTTTTAAAGTATATGGTCTAAACCTGCGCAAATTGTTTGAAACATGACTCACAACTCTGGTCCTCACCTCAAACCCCAGTGAATCGGGTCATGTACAATTAAAGCTAAAGAGTATAATAAGCATTGGCCATGTGGCCTAGAAGAAACTACTCTGGTAGGAATATATACTCCATTAACGTGTATGACCTCCATTGTTGTAATATGAAGCTAAATTTTATATTTAAGTGAGTAATAATAAGTTACAGTAAAATAAAACAATGCAAAATATTACTTTGTCAAAATGTACAAAATGTAAAATGTTGTCTAAACTTACTTCAGTTAGACAAAAATCAATCTTCTTTACAAAACTTAAAAGGCACAAATATAATAATTATAATAATAATAATTATAATTATCCCTTACATATTGAATTATTTTTAGAATTCTATGTAGAGTGCATACACTAATACCTCACTCAAAATCATTAGTCACTAAATAAATAAAGCTTACATTATAATGGCCACTATTTTTCGCATACTTATAATATAATATCATTATAATATAATATTATTATAATATAATATTATTATAATATATTAATATTATAATAACGTATTATTATGTACTCTATGTATCGTCCATTCCCTCTCCACGCGCTTACTTGTCTATATATATATATATACTTGTATCGCCTATTCCCTCTTTACCCTCTGACTGAGATTTCAAAAACATAGTCAAGCGAAATTGCCCAAAGGGCCAATAGAAGTTATCACTTCAAAAATACCATTTAAAATCAACAGACTTTATCTAGGCCTACCTATCTATGCTGACAGGGATTTTTAACTCGGCAAATGTGTACAATTAATTTATAAGGATTAAAAAATTGTAGGCCTATTTAAAGATACCATCTTTTGATCGCTTTTTATTTCATATTAATAGATCAAATTATTTAGAAGTTATTAATATTATACAACAGTGAAGAAACTAATAGTCGAATATGTTGATATGTTATACGAAGATGTACGAATGTTTCCGAAGCTAAACGAAAGTTAAACTTCTTTACATTTGTATAAATGAATAATATATTGATGATAAAAAGTTGTATTTATATTAATTTTATAACCTCAAAGCAGATCTTATAACGTACTATAATAGCCTACATTAGTTCTATAACTCATATTTAAAAAAATCAACTTCACAAGACATTATATCATTGATTGCATTCGGCCGCACTGATTAGATCTACCGGTAGGTAGGTGACGTCAGAGTTGTGGATTCAACCAATAACTGTGCGGCCGAATGCACTGGTAGATTGTAGCGGTAACTGAACTGTCAAATTCGTAAGTTAGGTACATATTACACTATCAAATAAACGTCAAATTTCTTTGATCTAAGATTTTCCATCAAAGAAATTTGACGATTCTTTGACGAAATAATTCGTTCATAAACTTTAACGAGTTGTAAACTTTAACAAAGACTTTCAAAAAAAGATTAAGAACAAAGTTCTAAAATATTAATTTTTTTGGTAAACACCTAACCTAAAAATATACAGTTTTTCAGTTTTCATATATTCCTTATGTTCCTTTTATATTTTACCTTTCGTTAACATTTATAATACGATGGCGAAATTGACATGAAAAATTTAAGTTATGAAAACTTTAATTTTATACATTATGAAAATTAAGAAATTTTATTATCTTTACTTTATTGTAAAAGTATTTTTTAAAGTTTTTTAAAGATTTGTTTTGAAATCTTAAAACCCGTTATATTATGAATCACGATCTTTCAACTATAATTCTTTAATAGTAGTTAGTAAATAATAATAATAAAAGAATAAACCGAAACATAACTCCAAAATATATTTTATAAAACATAACCCAGCACATCAAAGAAATTGGACAGGTGTAACATGTTTTATTTAACAAAGATCTTCGATAAAAGTTTGACGAATAACTTTGACACTGTAATATGCCCCTTATGGTTTTTGCCGCCATGATTTCCACCGTTGTGGTAGATGATGTATCGCTAATTTGTTGCGGTGGAAAAAAATGGCGTCCGATAGGGGAAGTGACGTCATCTACTGAAGTTCGGTTGGTGCAAGGCCGACTTTACTACAGGCCGGAGTGCTCCCCCTTCCCCTAGCCCCTACGTCACAGTCTGGGTTGAACTTAATCATAGTGTAAGTGTAGCGCGCTTTCATTTACACGTTCCTGGACCTTTTTACAGTAATTTATTTATAATGAAACTTATATATTTGATTTCTGCATGAAATACGGAATACAGCGATGTAGAAATCATTTACTTAAGTAAATATTAGAATTTGTATTAATTAAAAGTATTCAAGATTTGTGATAGTAGCGGGACACGAAAAAGTCACACAGCGTAAAATTTTTTTGTTTTTGAGGTAAACACAAACTACAACTTTTTTTCACATATTTTTCTATAAGTTGTTTAGTTTGTTCAATAATCAAAGGTAAAGGCCGGGACATCGGTTATTTCAACTCGCGCCTCTAGTCTCGCTTTCCTTCTAGCCACGCTTCCGATATTGGCCGTCTCACGCTTCCGGTTGTGTTCGTCTTATTTTATAATTACCTTTGCTGTTTTAGTTGAATCGTAGGCAGTGTTTGAGTCGTGCAGTTACGTATTTTGTTTCTTATACCTTATTAAATTAATAATCAGTGTTTGTTTGAGATGCCTCGTGCTTGTTGTGCGCCGGGCTGTAAAAGCAATTATAAAAGTGCGTGTAGTGGTGGAACTTATACTTCTATATTTTCCTTTCCTCGAGATGAACACCGGAAAGTACAATGGCTGTCGGCCATACACCGAAAATATTTCCAACCGTCTAAAAACGCGGTAGTTTGTATAACACATTTTGACGACCGTTTTATTATAACAGAAGATTCAGTGACACGACCAGACGGTTCAGTTTTGACCGTGAAAAAGGATATTATTAAACTATCCGATGACGCTGTACCAACTATCTTCGATAATCGGCCGATATACCTGATAAAAACAATGCCGCACCCAAAATACTGTACCGCCAAAAATTTACAATGAAATTGGGGCCTAGTAACTCGGGCCTGAATGAAAGTCAAGTAAAATATTTATCATGTAAATGTTCGCTACTTAAAGAAAATTTAAAAATTGTTAACCTGCTCCTTGACGAAGTGTATATCAAACCTAACATTACCTACAAAGCCGGAAAGCTAGAGGGCGCCGTAGTTAATACTAACGAGACTGAAAAGTATGAAATTGCAACTACCATTCAAACGTTTATGATTAGCTCTATATTAGGTCGTTATAAAGATGTTGTTGGCTTATTTCCTGCCAAAGATTTAAAATTTGTGACTCCAGGTTGTCAAGAAAAAGGAAAGTGGATAAATTTAATTAACTTATAAAGAATGCGTAAGTGTATCACCATTTCATACCAAAGGTAATTTTTGAGCTTAAAAAAATATAATTGTATGTAGTTTAAACGTAGATTTTAATTTGTAAAGAAATTTGCCATAAAATAAATTTGAGTGATCAATTATAATGTTTACGCTCTAATTATTATATTATAATTGGTTTCTGTTACTTTTATAAAACCTAGATATATATAGCATAAAAACCAACTGCAATATATGTACCTTCGAAACTTACGTTGTTTTATATAGATAAAAAAGTACTACACTACTTTTAAACATGTTTTAGTATTAAGTGGTTTATTATTTAGTTAAGTTTAAATTTTCAGTGAAATATGACGAAGGGTTTCAACAGTAGACCAGTTTAAAGCAGAGTATGTCGGGGCGCGCCATATGTTTCTTACGGGAGACACCGGCCGGGTAGCACTCTGACCGTGACGTCACGAATTCAGCGCTCCGGCCTGTAGTAAAGTCGGCCTTGGTTGGTGGCATTCGGCTGCACTAATATCTACCGGTAGCTACCGGAGAGTGCGGCCGAATGCACAAAATGATTGAAGTTGTAAACATAACCACAAAATATAATCTATGCTAGGTTCTGGTATTACAGATGTTGGTGAAATCAGCTGCTATATTATACTGTTACTCACGGACGGACGTACACTCACTTTTATAGGCGTTGATTAAATTTAAAATATTATATTTTGATTGTTTTTTATTTCATGTTGATAGATCAAATTATTTAGAAATTATTAATATTATAGTGGAATATGATTGTGTATATGTTGTACGAAGATGTACGAATGTTTTTGAAGTTAAACGAATGGTATATCTTCTTTAAATTTGTATAAACGAATATTTTGATGATAAAAGGTTGTTTTTCTATACAGTTTATAACCTCAAAGTAAATCTCATAACGTATTATGCATTAGTTCTGTAAGTCATATTAAAAAAAAATCAACTTCACAAGACATTATAATGACCGAAGTTGTAAAAATATCCTCAAAGTATAACCTACAATTATATGTTAATCACGTATACCTAAAAACGTACGTACGGACGAACGCTCGCTTTTATAGGAGTTGATGTAGTAAAGCTTTTGGGGCAGCTGGGACACAACCCTCGACGCACAGTGGGGTATTTTACCGTAAAACGTGGCATAAATTCAAAACTTTATCGTAGGTAATCAAATTTTGGTATAGATTGCTATTTTCAGACCTAAAACAAATTGTATACAGAAAAGACGAAAAACTTTACAAAAAAAAAAAAACTTTATTGTTAAAATAATTACATCATAATACATTTTATGTTTTTTTTTAATGTATTAGATTTAAGGAAGCTTGATTGAAGGTCAAAGGGGAATAAAAAGATAACTTATATATTGAAATAATAAATATAAATATAAATAATAAATATATTTGAAATTGAGATTTATTAATTTTTCTGTAAAGAGGGTTAAATTAAGCAAATTTAATTGTAACGTAATTGTTAAGCATTTAAAAAAACAATATTTTAAAATTGAGATAAAATCGTAAAAATTGTCAGTTGAATGCTGTTTTTGTCCGTCTTAAAATGGAAATAAAATAACGTCCGTCATGTTAAAGGATAAAATCAACCAAAAAAATTTTCTATTTTGTGATATGCATAATATTTTATTTTTTATTTTTTTTTTATTTTTTTGTTAACAAATTTAAAAGTTTTAGAATTAGAAAACCAAACACTTATAACAGCTATTTAATTTGGTGGAGAAAGAATTTATTGGTATTTGGAAAATAACAACGTAATGTTATCTTTATGTTACGTTTAAGTTGGCTAAGAATACATCTCTAGATTAAATCATTAATAACAAAAGTAACATTTCACAAATAAAATACATTTTCAATTTGCATAATTTGAATTTTTCTCAAATGTATTTTAATTAAGTTAAAATTATAAAAGGAATCATTGCATGTTTGTTCACTGAAATAACTATTATATTTTTATGTAAAAAAAAACTGTATTTCTACTAACAACCCTAATCCTTATTTCCATCAAAATTAACTTCTTTTTTTTGTCAAAAGCTAAGTTTTATTCTCAATGGTAATTTCACATGGTAATAAATTGTTTATTGTATGGTAATTGTGATGGTTATTAATAGACCTATTTTGGTAGTGATATACAAACAGTGTTTCACAAAAATATTAATTGCTAATATCCATAATATCCATAAAAAGTGCAAATATGTGCAAGATTTGATTTTAATTCCAAAAAGTTTAAGAAAAAAACTTGACATTAACATTCGAATTACAGCTTGATCTCATTTGGAACACTATCATAATGCTTCATAACTACAAACAATTAACAATTTTTGTTACATATTTTGCAAAACTAATCAAAATTTATAAACCATCGTATTTATACGACAAAAAACTTTACGAATGTATTTTGTTTATAATTACTAGAGGTTGATGTTGCCATGCTGGATCAATCAAAATAGTACTAAATAAGGGAGAAAAATAATATATAACACGGCATTATAGAACACTGCTTTCTTGAGAACTGGACTTGTACTGATGTGTTATCTAAGGAAATAATGTGTTTATCGGCCGGTCAATAGTTGTTTATTGTTCTTTGGCATGTTTACTATCTTAATGTAATAATGAGTGAATTCCCGTTTCACTTTTATTTTTTTAATATATGCCAGGTTTTGTGGTCAAATACCCCACTGTGCGACGCTCGAGTCACAGAGAAAACTAGCATTTATGAAATTACACACCAACCATCGATATCATGACATTGATTAAACAATTTTAGGCGATGCACAATGAGAAAATAGCGTTTCGCTTTTCGAAAACTAGGTTTAAAAAAAGATATTTTTTTTAAACTTGATCACATTCCTCAAAAAATGTTTTAGTGCTATCTAACGTTTAGTAATATAAGCAAGAGATGTTGCACTCAGCTATAAACGCGAACATAGTTGCCGGCGAATCTAATATATTTTTTATCACATTTGGAGTTTTTGTTTAATAAAATCCAAGTGAAACGATTTTCAGCACGATTGGGGAAGGTTGGAGGTCACGAACAGTCTGAGAGTAAATGAGATTCTATACAACCAGACGAGCTCGAAGCAGTTTCAATGAAAGAGTTTATATTTATCAAATGATGTAAGCCCAGTCACAACTTTCAGCATTAAGAATCCAATAAGTCTTCAGTCTAAAATTAGATTTCTCAGACTTTAACTAACATCAGGAGTAATACTTTTGCACGACTAAGGAAAGTTGGTTTGGTGAGTATTACAGTAATTTTAAGTAGTACACAAAAAATGAGACAAAGGGAGGCCCCAAAGCTTTTGTATATTATTTTGGGCTTTCACATAGGTATTGGTATTTTAGCATCGTTTTTAAAGTTCTGCAGTGATGGTTTTCATCGCTTTTTTACAAAAGTTTGAGTTCAGTATAGAGTTCCCCTGTAAAGTACATCTAACAGCACTAGTTGACAAAAATAGTTCCAGTACTTGCGGAAATAGAGCAGAGATAGTTTTTTTAATCAACTTCTTCAAAAAAGTAAAACCCTTTCAAAAGATAACCAAGACAGTCATATCATAAACTATTTACATTTTGGGGCGCCAAAATTTGGTCGCCCTTCAATTGATGGTAAAAGAAAAATGATTTAAATATGTAACTTCTTTGCAGTTTTCGCATTTTTCCATCACAATTTTGGTAACACTGTTAAAAATTTACGATGTATTTAAAGTGTTTTAGAATCCGTTAAATTAATGTAATAGTTTACAATAAAGATGATAGATGTGTTCAACACAAATACATTTAAATAAGTTTGCCTAAAAATTCAAATAAATTAATAATGTGATAATACACAATAATTTTATTTTGCATTAAGCAAAATATTTTTCAATTCCAACGACTTAGTATACTGATGCAGAAAGACTTCAGGGAATCAAAATAATCCATATAATTAAAAATGTATAACTAATTTCCCATTTATACAGTGCTAAATGTATTTTATTATATACTAGGAGAGATCCCTGAGTGCTGCGCACGCCAATCCCATTGAAACCTTCTATACACATAATTATGTTAGGTTTTTTTTATAATAAAGGTGTAGGATTAATAATAACCCCAAAGCTAAGATGGTAAATAATGCTAAAAGTACAAATCATAGTAAATGTTCAAATTGCTGTCCTCCAACTTCTTGACAGTAAAATACACGGTTAGTAAACTCAAGAATGTATTCAAAACTTTGACAAGCTGCCATTTTGGATAGAAACACGTTAAAGACCTCCAACCTCCACCATTCACCTATTTTTTTAAAGCTCTCTAAAATCAGGGGTAACTCAAAATGGGTTTACATTTGAAAATTTTGAGTTGCCCCCAAAATCCCCCATTTTCGGGGGGCACTTAAAATTTCCGATAACGTCAAAAGATACTTTGGGTTAAGTTAGTATCGTTCCCAAAAGACATTTGTTTGTTTTAACAAGCAAAAAAATTAAAGGAGGTGGGGACGGACTTTTTTACACACAGTATAATGTTGTGTTGAAATTTGAAAGTAATCGGTGAAGAACTTGGAGATTTGAGATTCTGAACAAACGAACATTTACATTTTTATTTATATAGATGGCCCTCCCGTTGGCGTAAAATATTTTCCTATCTATTCAATAAAATTGCTTTTTGCACACTCACAGCAGTGCGCAAACTAAACTACATGTGTTCAGCGTCAAGTAATTATACCAATTTGTTTTACTTTTTTGTAAAGTAATACTTTTCGCACGCCTACCTACTAACAGCTGATGTAGTCTATGATTTGAAATTTTTATTATTGTCCTCTGTAAAACAGATCTTTTTAAACACTAAAACACTAACTGAAATTTTTACATTTTTTTAATGTAGCTGAAAAATGTGTGTATTAACGGGAGCAAAGTCTAAATTGTCACCCTCAATAAATGTTTATTCGTGCGACAAACTCAACTTTGCACTCTAGATACACAAATAAAATAACTAGAGTATAGTTTGTGTTGTTTTTACGTCCAACAGAGATGGTGCTGTTTTTCAAAACGTATATAAAAGCACGCGTGAATTCGAATGCAACGTTGTGTCAAAATTTCAAAGTAATCTGTGAAGAACTTAGGAGATTTAAGATTTTAAACAAACGAATATTTACAGTTTTATTTATATAGTAAATTTTATTTTATAATTTGTTTAGTTTCTTAGTTTTATGAACTCCTATAAAAGCAAGTGTACGTCCGTACGAGGAGTAACACTATAATATAACAGCTGATTTCAACCATCAACTGTAATACTAAAACAAACCTAGCAAACATTATACTTTGGGGTTATGTTTACAACTTAAATCAGTGAAGTTGATTTTCTTAAAACATGAGTTAAATAACTAATGTAGGCTATAATACGTTATAAGATTTGTTTTGAGGTTATAAAATGAATATAAATACAACCTTTTATCATCAATATATTTTTTATACAAATTTAAAGAAAAGATACCCTATTTGTTTAACTTCGGAAACATTCGTACATCTAAACAGCTGATTTCACCCATCATCTGTAACACTTAAACAAACCCAGTGTAGATTAACGTTTGAGGTTATGCTTACAACTTCAATCGTTATAATTTCTTGTGAAGTTGATTTTTTAAACATGAGTTAACTAATGTATGCTATAATATATGTTATAATATTTGCTTTGATAAATACAGTTATAATAATATAAACTGTATATAAATACACCATTTTATCATCAATATATTTGTTTATACAAATTTCAAGAAGAGATATATTCGTTAAACTTCAGAAAGATTCGCACATCTTCGTATAACAATATAAACATATTCGATTATTAATTTATTTACTATAATATTAATCTATATATATAAAATTCAATGTATGTCTGTTTGTACGTTTGTCTGTATGTTTGTCCTTTATGCGTTACCAAACCGTCCATCCGATTGCTTTGAAATTTTGCATAGTAACACAGGTTAACCCTGGGAAGGTTTTAGGCCATTTACCGAAGTCCTAGGACATTAGGGCTACGCCCCAGTTTCAATGTTAATCTTATGGAAGGTCAATATTAAGGAAGAAGAAGAAATATTTCTTTTGATTTTATCAGGGGCACAAAAAACAGCTGTTCGTATGAAAAACTTAAAACAGCTGATTTTGATCAACAACTGATTTGGATCAAAAAATGAATATAATTTTAGGTTAGGTAAATCAAGCAATGAGCAGAATCCCATTATAATTTACATCGGCCCTCAGGGATACGAATTACAGGCTTTCAAAGTTTCAAATTAAGCAATAGCAAAGCATTGCCGGGTCAGCTAGTAACTTATAAATAGTTTGATCTATTAATCTATATATATAAAAATGAATTGCTGTTCATTAGTCTCGCTAAAACTCGAGAAGGGCTTGACCGATTTGGCTATTTTTGGTCTTAAAATGTTTGTAATAGTTCATAGAAGGTTTATACGTAAAGAAAAGTTTGAAAAGTTTCCCGGAAAAGTTTCAAATTTGGAAGAAACTGAACAGCATATATTGTATGAACTCAAAACCATAGCTCACAAAAACAGCTGTTCGTATAAAAAGCTTATGTTTGTTTACATGTATTACCATAGCAACATTACTTAGCAAATTTATAATCACTTTAATACTCTTCAAAACCAACAGCTTTTTAAGGTTAGATTGAAAAACTATAAACAAACACAAATAAAAATGCTTACAGAATTATAATTCAACTCAAACATTGGTTATTAAATATCTATATAGGCCTACTTAGAGATATGCTGCTTAAAATATTGTTTATATAAAATATATCATAACTATGAAGTTTTTAATACTTTTCAAAACATATTTTCGCTATCAATAATAATAATAACAAACAAATTATTTGACACCATGCATAACCATAAACATACACGAGTTTAAACATATTTTATTGAAAACTAAACAAACCATCTGAATTAAACTAAATACCATTAAAATATCACATTCGTAGCTTTATTTTGATATATTATACTGTATATTGTATATTTAAATACTAAACAATATATATCTTATACTAATTAGGCCTATACATTTAAAATTACAAACTCTATTTGAACAAGTTTGTTACATCCTAAATTAACGCGGATGTTACAAAGTGATTCAAATATCTTTTCTACGACCCCCAGCTAATTTAAACCCTCGCTAAGAAAGGATTAAAAGAAATTCGAAATTTTAGGGTGGTTTGGGGAGGGGGGTCAAAGTTACTAAAAATCCCTATAAGAACGAATTGGAATGGAATTTGGTACGCAGCTTCCTCTAAGGCCGTAGGTGCTCGCAACATTGTCAATGAAATTAAGTGAAAGACAAACTTAGTAAAAACTATAAATTAAAACGATATATTTAAAGCTTTTTCATGTTAGATGTAGCTTACAGGAATTCAATTTTCAGTGCTTTCCTAAATAGCGTAGACTTTTTTTCATGACCACAGTAGGATACGCACGGGTATTCAACGAACACTTAAAAAGAATTACAATTACGTCAAAAAGAGTGAAAATACCAACAACCACGGGCAACGCCGTACGGGTCAGCTAGTATGAAATAAAAAGCAATTAAAAGATAGTATTTTTATCTTTCTGTAAATAAAAATGTTTAACAAGTAGACCTACAGTTTTATAATCCTTATTATTTTACACATTTACCGAGTTAAAAATCCCCGTCAGCATAGTTACGTAGGCCTAGATAAGTATTCCTTAATGTTGTTTTTTAATTGTTTGTTTTTTAAATGATGTATTTCTGATGTGTATCTAAATAATCAGCCTGTGATTTTTCACGGGGCTTACTAGTGAACTATATAATGTCCGACAGTCAATGTATCTGACAATATGTTATATTATTTTTTTTTTTTTTTAAGCAAGGAGACCAATTAATTGATTAAATATTTTTGAAACAAACCTAACAAATACTGCATAGAGAGTAAACTTTAAACATGAAGACGAAGAAAAAGAAAAATCGTCGGTATTTTCATGGCTAGGCCTACAGATATTCTATATCAGGAACATCTTTCTCGTTTTAAAAAAAAGTAAATGTGTGCGGTCGTGGGACACCGTACGATCGTACGGTCGTACGAAGTTCATCACGCCTGTTCTTCAGTATAACGGCAACATACACACATAATTTTAATCTTTCCATTGCCGTTGATTACTAGATTGTTTTTTAAACAAATATTTACTGTTTCCATATGGTTAATTTTATTATAATAAAGGTGTAGAATTAATTATAACATCAAAGCTAAGATGGTAAACACAGTTAAATTTCCATTCATTGTAAATGCATTCAAAAACATACATAATGTTGGTTCATCATTCTAGGCCTAACCTAAAATTATTTTGTGTTTGTTTAATTTATTTTAACTGTCTTAACGGCAACATACACTACAATAATTTTAGGTTAGGCGTAGAAAGTAATTTTAAGTCTAGGCCTAACCTAAAATTATTGTATGTTGCCGTTAAGGCAGGTAAATTAAATAAATTAAATATATAAACAATAATTTTAGGTTAGGCCTAGACTGATGAAACAACATTTTATGTTTATTGAACGTATTTCAGCGATTGACGATAATATCTGAACTACGCCGGACGGAACCGATCGCCTCTTAATTTAAATTGATGAACCAAAACACATGACAATCATTGCCATAGCAACCAATTTGATAACGCTTTTACGTTACTCGCATTTTACATTTTGTTATTGCCATAGCGACCAATTAATAACACTTTTTTTCGTTACGCATTACATTTTATATTTTGTTAACTCCTACCGCAACCCGCGTTCCAAAATATCTACCGGACATGGCAGTCATTCCTAAACGAGTGAGAATAATTGACTCACCGCATTTAGAAGCGTGCACATGACGTCACAACTGAAGCTAGGTGAGGAACGTATTACTGGAAAGTGGAAAGTTCAGTGTACAGAGTTACAGGGGTAGGAGTAGGGGAAGTCAGTCAATACTAGGCGGTAAGGGGTGGTGGGGACATTAGCCTACATAAACAAACGTACTAACACGTCGGTTATAATTAGGTAGAAGTGTCGTGTTTACAAAAATATAGTTTATTTATTCACTCGTTATAGTTAACGTTCCTAACTTACGATTTCAAGTCAAAAACTTGAAAAAAACTATAATCATTATAAAATTATTATATAATAATAATAACACCACTGTAAACTGCAAAATGAGAATTGAGATTGTCTTCAATGTCGTATACACGAGGTATTCAATCTGTTAATTCAATAATTGCAGTAAAAACCGTACAAGTGAGATAACATCGACCAATATCGGTAGATATCAGGGTAGCTCAGATGGCAGAGCATCACGATGGAAACGTGAAGGTCCCGGGTTCAACTCCCGGTCTTTTTCTATGTTTTTTCACTTGTAATTTAATTAAATATCACTTGCTGAGGAAGTGTGTAAGCGGGGAAAAAATAATAATAAAAATACTATCTTTTAATTGCTTTTTATTTCATAATAGCTGTTTTATCTGTTATTTTATTCAATTGGTTGCTATGATAATAAATGTAAATACATGTGTTGGTTCATCAGTCTAGGCCTAACCTAAAATACTCTAACGGCCGCATTTTAAGTCTGATTTGGTCCAAATTTGGCACTCAAGGTTAGTTGCCTACGTCGCTCGGACGAGTTCGTTAGCAAAAAAAAAATCAAACAATCGGAAGCACGTTTTTTGACACGAAGATTTTATGTCAACAAGCACGTTTTTTGGCGTATTTGTTTAGATTTTCGTACTAGAATGAAACTTTTTTAAGGATTTTACTATAAAAATAAATGTAGGATATTATTCTGCACCTTTTTGTTTTTTTAAATCGATCAAAACGTAAATCACCATAAAAATACCTGGCACACGTGAGTTATTTTACATCTTCTGTTCCGAGGCAGACGGCTGAGTTTGTATGTTGCGAGCGAAGCGAAGCAGTTAAACACCCGAGGCCGCAAGGTCTGCCAGTTTTTCCGCTGCGAGTGGAACGAAGGACCCAGTGAGTCGAAGCTGGAAGCTAAGGTGCAAACAAATTCTACTTGTATTATTTCGTGCGCATCGGCAGCTATTCAGCGCCTTCGTGAGTAGATAAATTTCCCAAATAGTTGGTTGAAACCCTAAACATATAAACTTTCGAATTATTTTAGTCTAAATTTAACTTTTTAAAACAAAAGATCGACAGAGTGCTACCAACGGAGTGTAATTGGTTTAAGTTTTCAATAATGAGTTATTTATTAGTTTCAACTTGACAGGAAACTTTCAACAGATCGTTAACAGCAGGAGTGTGAGTTAAGGTCCAGAGGGAGACAGGAAATACTTTCAAGAAGCGGTAACACGTGAACAGTGGAGGGTTGAAGTAATTATTATTATACGAGTCTTTCTAAAAGTTATGTAATAAATGAACGCAAGTCAGTTACTTAATTGGATATTTGCAAAAATGTTTTGTAAAAGACTTTTTTAATGGTTCGTTTCAATTTAATTTGTAAACTCTT
Source organism: Philaenus spumarius (assembly GCA_018207615.1). NCBI lineage: Eukaryota > Metazoa > Arthropoda > Insecta > Hemiptera > Aphrophoridae > Philaenus > Philaenus spumarius. The sequence goes on from JAGFPH010001066.1 coordinate 28,194, forward strand.
GATATCCTAACAATCAGATACAATTTAAAATATATATCTTGCAAAATGGCAACGATTCTTCAAATTGTATTTATCATACCACTTCATGACGCATAATATGTAAGAAAACAAAACCAATCGCAAAACTTTCAAAATTCGCTACCATGCGAAGGGCGGGAATTCATAGGACAATTTCAAAGTTTAAAAATTCTCAGAGAGTGGCATAATTATTGATGTAAGACGACTTAAGACTTAAAAGAAAATAAAGAGCTGGTCGGCTAGTACGACCGAGTGGTGAGTCTATACTAAAGAGTGTGGGCGTTAGAATTGGAAGTTTAGTACAAACTATGGATTTTGTTCGTAGAGTACGGTACCTTCGCTTTCCTGAGGGTTTTCATGAATAAATAAATCGGTGGAGCAGACACCACGCAACTTTCAATATCTCGATCCACCCACGAGTTGCACATCGCAACATCATTTTGAGATTTGATGGAAACTTCAACATAACCGGCACAGCAATGAAAAATAAACCAAAAAGCCGTGTCAACATAGCATGTATCCGATCAGTTCGCTGGCAAGCTGCGAGTTTAGGAATGAATGAATCAACGGTGCGAAAGCTTCTGCACACAATCCGCGATTTTATAAAGAATATTCAGTTTTTTTTCAGCACTCAATTACAAAAGATGGATTTATAAAATGGTTTTGTCAAAGCGCTCAGCTGCAAGAAATTGCACTGCTTAGGTACGGCTATAGGATGAAGCGCTGGAGTCGCCGGTTGCTTTTTCATTTACTGGAGCAGTCCTTTAATGTAGAGGGCTACCCTACCAAGCTCCAAATTTACTGGAGCAGA
>JAGFPH010001066.1:29032-40610 GCA_018207615.1 Philaenus spumarius
TACCAAGCTCCAAATTTACTGGAGCAGACCCTTAATGTAGAGGGCTATACTACCAAGCTCCAAATTTACTGGAGGAGACCCTTAATGTAGAGGGCTACACTACCAAGCTCCAAATTTACTGGAGCAGGCCCTTAATGAAGAGAGCTCCACTACCAAGCTCCAAATTTACTGGAGCACACCCTTAATGAAGAGGGCTACACTTCCAAGCTCCAAATTTACTTGAGCAGACCATTAATGTAGAGGGCTCCACTAGCAAGCTAAAAATTTACTGAAGAGCAGATCCTTAAAGAAGCTCCACTACCAAGCAAGCAGATCCTTAATTTTAGCAAGCAGATCCTTAATGAAGAGAGCTCCACTACCAAGCTCCAAATTTACTGGAGCAGACCCATAATGTAGAGGGCTACACTACCAAACTCCAAATTTACTGGAGCACACCTTTAATGTAGAGGACTCCACTACCAAGCTCCAAATCGTCTTCTTACAGCAACTTCGATGTTGCAGATGAGCAATTAAGAGAGTACGGTTTCAGTAAGATGGCGGTACGGTGGCGTGTTTTAGTGGCCAACGAACGGTATCAGTTTCCAGGCCTCATTTTCAAATATGGCGATATTTACTTTCCTCTACGCTCTCCTAACCTGAACTTGTACAACTGCTTTTATTTTGGGCCCTTAAAATGTAAATTGTGACCATCTGTATGATATGAAACTCAAAACATTACAAATTTACTGAGTACTTCTTATTTGAATGAAATCAATGAGATTTCCACGACGGACTGTGCATTTCAAAATTCACTACCAAATGAAGGGATGAATTCATATTAACATTATTAATTGATTCCCTATAGACATATAAGCACTAGAATATAATACAAATTGTTTTACACAGAAAAGCAAATATTATAACAACGTACTAAATGAATTTCGTTTTGTAATTAATTATCGTTTATGTTTCTAATCTCTCCTTATTTTTAATAGTGTAAGTAATACATTTTATTACGTATAAATCTGAGAGTTATGATTATAATTTCGTCTTTCTTCTTAATAAAGTTTTATTTTTTCAAGACATTGAAAAATACGCTTTTAAGAGGAGTATTTGTTTAATATATTAATTAAAACAGCTATTAGCCTATTTATGTGTTTCGTTTTATAAATACAGTTCCAAGTGTAACATCAACTGATTATTTTAGTCATCGCTAGTGGATGTTAGGATTGGAGGAGAAAAGCAATGTATTTTGATAGCTCCTACTATTTTATAGGACATTTTTGACATTCTCACTCGAGTAGGAAGTTTTTTTATATCTACTTGTTCTGTTTCTAACAGGCAATATGGCAAGTGCCAGTTAATTTGTTGGTGTAGTTCAGGGTATTAACTACACTCAAAACTAAATTTGAGAGCTTGTTTAAAATTGGTAGACTACAAATTACTTTATATGAATCGTTGACATAGTGATAGTGAATAATCAGTCATGGACATATTTGACTGGAGTTTGTTTAATCCTAAGCAAACAGTCCATAGGAAACCATCAGTATTGACCATCAACTGATAAATAAATGTTAAAAACCTATCGTCTTACTACTTTTATTCTGTTTAAGTTTCAACAGTTAAAATTTTATTATTATTTTATTTTATTAAGATATTACAATTAATCAACTTTCTAAATAATTTTTGTGATTTGGCACTGAAAAAATAGTATTAGAAATTTTATTTAGAAATTATAAATTAAGATTTAAGCCTTAAGTAAAAAACCATTAAACTTGAAATTGTGTAAAAGCTCAGACGTTTGTTGACTGGTCATATTTTTCATTTGACATGGTAAAAATCCGGGCAGCTATAGAATTTGAAGTAGCCAAGGATATGGATGCTATGACAATGATAGAAGGTTTTGATGAAACTGTTAAACCGTTGGCACTAGACTTTTATGAAGCTTTTAAAAATGTTATAGTTACTTATGAGGAAAGAGCTATTGCACAAATAATTCCTTTGGTTTCGGAATGTTTGAACATCCTACATGGCTCTTTGGAAAAAGCAGGTAAATTTGAAAAATGTTTTTTAGAATCTGCCATAGAAAAATAACTTTTAATTAAACAATTAAATGAACAATAAAGAAATATACGATGCCATGGTAGGAAATGCTTTGGCTGAAGAAAAGAAAAATAATGAATTAATTACTGAAAATAAAGTTCTACGGGATGAATCATTTCATCTCAAATGTGGTACAAGAGGTAATGTTTTTAAATTTAAGCATGATCGGTTTTCTCTTCCCTCAGAGTTAAATGAATTAAAGTAAAAGGAAGAAAACTTTATGCTTCCATCTAAATCATTTAAATCTCGAGCTATAAAAAACAAAACATTTCCTGAAATTGAAATGAGAAATCGTTTCGACGTATTGTCGGAGGATGAATACCGGGAGTTAGTCAAAATTGTACAAACGTAAATATAGTATATAGAAATAAGGTAAACAAGAATGTGTTACCTGATAAATTAAGTATAAGTGACTTGCATAAAAACTGTAATAAGTCTAATGTGAAAGTGAGGGCTAGAAAACAAAGGTTATGAGCTTGAAAAAGAGCAAGAATCTAAAAAGCCAAAGATACTCCTCGTATCAGACAGTCATGGACGAGGTTGGAGTGAGTTGTTATCGGCAAAGACTCTAATATTAATATAACTAGTTTTGTAAAGCCAAATGCTACTCTGAAACAAGTGGTAGGTGATTTGAATAGTGCAACTAGAGACTTTACTTCTGTAGGGACAAATGCTGAAAATACACTGTTAAATACGTTAAAATTACCTATTTGTAATGTTGCGAAGGCTAAAATGATTGTGTCAACAATGCCTTATAGGTTTTGCACCTTGTTTAAATGATTCAATATACAAGATTTACAAAGGTTATTTAAAAACTATTTAAGATAATGGTGCAATATTATTTGACATTCCGTAAAGTAATCCATTAGTAAACAATTTCACTTTTTTAGACAACACAAGTTTTACTAGGGGAGAGTCGGAAGGAGATTTGTGCACAGCAGGGAGGAGTTGGAACATAGACAGAAGGACTGATGACACATTTCAAAATTCAAACTTTAGTTTAAATGTATCCGCATACAATATAAGAAGCATAAACCAAAAAGTCTCTGAATTTTGTATATTCACTGATCAATTTTTAGTACAGCCTGCGACAATATGCCTTTTGAAACATGGACAACGCACTTCTGCGAAGCCAGTTAAATACTTTCAACGGTTATAAAGTAGGCTCTTACTTCTCCCGCTGCATTACTAGCGGGGGCGGAGCGGCAATTCTCGTCAGAAATGATATTCCATATAATAAATATACAAAATAATCCAAGCACCGAAAGTGTTTTTGAATACGTGGTCGTTGAAATAAAAATATCCTAATTTTGAGTCATGTATAATCATAGTCTATCTATGTACAGAGCACCGGACTCGAATTTTTATACTTTTATAAATAAATTGGAGCTTTTGTTGGAAAAATTGTTTAGGCAGTTAAAAAATTAATGAATAATTTCAACAGGAGACTTCAACATAAGTATATCTAAAAATAACAGGGAAACAATTAAATTTCTTGAGACAAAATCGTACAACCTTTTAATCAATTTTCAACAACCGACCAGAATAACTTCCGAAACTTCATCATGTATTGACAATATATTTACAAATTTTATACAAAAAAAAATTAATGTGCACGAACCAGGTTCGTCTGACCATAAGGGTCTTTGAGTTCAGTTTGTTAAATGTAAACAACAAAGTTGTAAACCTAAAACTTAATTGTTGTACAAACGGACATTTAATGAGACAGATTTAAATTTCGTCACTTCTCGGTTGGGTTCAAATAGTTTTTCTTAGTTGGAAACGTTCTTAGATAATATAAATAAAAACTACATGTCTTTCTTTACAACATTTAATGCTTATCTTGAAGAGGCATGTCCTTTAAAAAGGTCCAAACCTTTCAGGCATTTTGATATTGTTCCATGGATGGCAAAAGGAATAAAAATCTTCTGTCGTGTTTTGAATGAATTCAAGTCCCAGAAGTGCCCTGATGAACTAGTAATTTATTATAAGAAATATTGTAATATTTTAAAAAGAGTCATTCGGGATGCGAAAACCATGTCAAATGATAGGTATATTTTGAATACGGAGTACAAGGCTGGGGCAATGTGGAATATTGTTCTGGTTGAATTGAAACTGGAAAGACCAATGTCAAACAAAGTATTAATATATTCAATAATTATACGGGGTGGTCTGGACCTATCGTTAAAAATTATTTTGGGTGATAAAACAACATAAATGCTACTTAAATACACCATTTAAAAAATTATAAATTTAAAAAAAATCTTGGTTAGGCCAAAATTACACTAACTAAAAGTCTGGCTTTTACATAACTAAAATACCACTACTTTAACTTGCAGCACTATTTTAAATAGCATTATTTTAATAGTCAGATAAATAGTACAATGAAATCCTCATTTTCTAAAAAAATTTAATTTAGGGACAGTGATTATAATGTACAAATCATTAACTGAAAGAATTTCCTATATCTAATAAATGCCCACCTTATGAGATAAGGTACCACGCACCGATACCTTAAATATTTTTTTTAAGTGGATGTGTGAAGTAGAATTTTTGAAATTGTGTATTTAAGTTGCATTTATTTTGTTCTATCACCCAAAAAATCACCAAAAATTTAACGCTAGGTCCAGACCACCCCGTATATTATAAACTGTTTTTTTTTTCAAATTTGTATGTAAATTTGTGTGTGATTTTGTGTATATGTAAGTTTTATTGTTTAGTACTTTTTTTATTTATATGACATGTCACACATGTTCCATTCGAATAAATAACAGAAAAAGTTATGGAAAAAAACAAATGACTAGTTTTACTTTCTCACTATACTATAGCAGGCCCTATAGAGAAAATATAGTGATCGCAAAAAAATCGATGTTGAGATTTTTGTGGAAATATCCGTTTTGGGACCCCCTGAGCCCAAAAAAGTGGTTTTTACAAAATGTCTGTCTGTATGTATACAAAGCTAGAGCGAAAACTATACGATCGATTTCAAACAAATTTGCACCAGACATGTCAAGTAGGCCTGTATACATGCACGAAAAACAGTTTTGACAAATTTTGAAAAACAAACGCATTTTTGGTAAAAAAACCCATCAAAAAATCAGTTATTATTTTGTATAAAAAAACTGCTCTAACGATTTTGATAAAATTTGGCTTATTTGTAGCCTTTAACGTACTTACCATATGCAAAAAACCGCATATTTCTAAAAATTCTCGTTTAGCTAATAATAATAATAATAACTTATTTTTGGGGGATTTTGGCCATAAAGGGTTTTTTTTTCAAAATTTATCAAAACCTTTTTTCGTGCATCTATACAGCCCTAATTGACGTGTTTGGTGCAAATTTGTTCGAAATCGATCGAATAGTTTTCTCTCTAGATAGTAATAATAATAATAATATTTATTAGTTATTCTCCTACTTTAATAAATCACCTCTCCTACCCCACCTACAATTATGAAGTCACAGTGAATCTGTTTAATAATTTAAATACGTTTGTGAGAAAGTATGTGCCAGTTCCTGGTACCGTTTATTTCCTCCAAGTGAAAGTAATCTGTATTTTAGCAATATACTAGGGGCTCTGCCCCTGGACGCTTCACGTCCCAACCCCGCCTCGGCCTACGGCCTCAGATGGCTGCTTCGCTTCGCTCGCAGTTGAAAAACTCTCTAAAGGCTCTCGCTAATCTTTGGCTCGCTTTTAACTGGGTGAACGAGCATCGTTCAGTATTTTTAACATCTGGTTTGTATCTGTAATGTATCTATTCGAATATTTAGTGACTTTGAAGGAGGTATACAAAGAAGCTGTACCTATTCGCCTTCTAAGTGATTTGAATGGTGGTATAAAAAAGTTCAGATTTTAAGTTTTATGTGCATTTTACAGACTTTATGCGCGTTTTTGAAGAGTTAAGACCTAGCGCATTCAATTCCTGACGTCAAATAACCCCTGTATGCAAATTTTCATCAAAATCGTTAGAGCCGTTTTCGAGATCCGCGACAGATACAAAGATACAAATATAGATACAAGAATTGCTCATTTAAAGTAATAGAATACAAGGTAGAAAGGTTGGCAAATGTTAAAAAAAATGCCCATGATTTTCTATTTATGTGAAGACTGGGAAATAAAGCTTTTTTATTTAGTTTAGAGATAATTTGTACCACTAAACCGCAAATAATAACAGCCGCCAATTTGGTAGTATACGTATGGACGTATCTAAAATAACAAAATTAGTAATAAATTCGTAGTAAATTTCAACAAAATTAGTTCAAAAATAACTGTTCCGCGACAAACCATAGGTCTACATCACAAAATAATTCGAAAAGAGTAAATTTCCTTCACTTTCAAAAGTAACGAAAATATGAGTTTCCTTTTTCATGTACAAAATGTGAGTGTTGATCTGATAATAGTTTTTTTCTAAGCTCATATGGTTATTCACACACTACCAAAAACTAAACACACATTTATAATTTTTTTGTCTGTCCGTCTGTTTGTTTGGCCGGGCTAATCTCAGGAATGGCCGAACCGAATTTGACGAAGCTTTAACGACTTTTCAGAGAATATTTTAGGCTACTTTTTATTCCAAAAATATTTAAAATTCCTGTAAAAAATTTTAAAAATCATGGACATAATTAGGGATTTTGTGGACAAATGTTGGGGATATAGCGTGTCTATTTCGATCTATGTCTTACAATATTAACAGGTCTCAGCTACCCCCACCACCCAACTTAGATCCAAGTGCCTCTGTACTAATCAATCATCATTTCCTTAAATTACTATAAAAAATTGAAAAATTGTAAAAATTATGAACAAAATTAGGGATTTTGTGGTTTGCATTGGCATCACCATGTCACCGCAGGGGCAGAAATATAAAACTACACGAGTACAAGACCACAATATAGTGCAGTTATACTTCTAAATGGTTTCATGTAATAAATTTTATTAATTAAAAAAAACACATTCTGTAGCTATATTAAGACCAACAAATTAATTATAATTTTGCTGGAGGCAATAACAAGATAGGCACAAGGAAAACTGCGTAACTAGGTTTATTTTAGTCTAATCTTAACTCCTGTTTGGCCAAGCTCCTATAAACAATTAAACCCAGACTGTTAGTTATTTTGGAACGAAAATATTAAAAATATAACTTGACGTGAGAACTACCACGTGGCAGGTACAACTTAAAATTTTAATTATTTAGTTATAATTTTAAAAGAATTAAATATTACACGTAACTTAACTATTTTCTTCATCCGATTGTTTTGAAAGTGAGACCATCCGATAGGGAATCAAAAGGGCTACAAAAAAGGTGGCTTAATATTTGTAATTTAGGTTTGAAATTTTTAAACAGCCGCCATTTTGAAACGCATGATTGGATATAATCGCTTATTTTTCTTGAGAGGGATCATTTTTAGGTTAAACTTCATGCCAAGTTTGAACTCAATCAGTGTAACATTTCTCTAGATTTATTTTGTAAAAAAAAAATGGCGGATATCTGGGAAACGAAGCGGTTTAGGGCACTTTTTTATTTGTTTTTATGTAAGGAACCCACTCCAGAAGTTTGGCGTCCTATTTAATAAACACCCTGTATAAAAGCGTCTCTCACAGACGAGGAGTCTATCTGATAAATATTTGGTTTTGTAATTCATAGCCTACTTGTAGTGAAATTAAAGGATTTGACAAATACATTACTTTTTGTGTTTATAATTTTGTCAAATTTACCACTCATGATAACAATATGTAGAATCAAAACTGTAATGTGCAAACACAAATAATTTAGAGGATTACACAACCCTTGTGTCTGTACTTTTTAAACAGCTGTCATTTAGACAATCAACCAGGCTTGAAACAAACGTTAATTGGATCCAAGAAAGTTTTTTTAAAGCATTTATAAGAATTGTGATTTAGGGAGAAAGATAATAAAAGAAATATAAACACATTTTGGCAAGTAGTAACGCCGTAATATAGTTGGGATAAAATATATACACTGTGGTAAGGCAACAAGTCTACTCTTTGTTGTGAAGGAGTATAGGAAATTTAATATTCCACAATAACCCTTGAATGAATTAATACAACAAGAGTTAGTTCGTGACTTCATTGCATTAGTGGTCTTCTACACCTAGATGGTTTTAAATACATTTCACATAACAATAACAATAAGTTTAAATGACTGTATGTGTACATGGCAACAGTGACAATTTTATAAATTTCTATAGTATTATTTCACAGGCACACAAAAAGTAAGGCAACATTTTGAACACAAATTTACTTCATCACAAATTTATGCAAATCAGCCATACATTGTAATTTTGGTATTGAAAATGATTGCTGTAAATGTCTAAATGAACGTAGTATCGTGGACGAGTGATCTGTGCTTCACCACGGCAGTCGTAATGGACGATATTAATTTTATACCTATGTGACTGACAATCCGACAATTATTTTCCACACGCTATGTGCTCTCTATGTCAGACAGAAGGAATTCGCCTCTCATTTAAAGTTGTTTTCAAAATAGTTAGGAGAGATACAATATTTTCTATAACAGGATTAATTAATTCAGTTTGTATTTTTTAATTTAAAATTTATGGTTATTCGTGAATTTCCAAAGGACTCTTATTGCCGTGACTATTACGGTAAGACCTAATGTATACCTGATGTGTTCGCACTCTAACTGCCGCATTTTAAAAGTCCGATTTTGTCCAAATTTGGTACACATTTAGTTGTCCACATCACTCGGATGAATTCGTTAGCAAAAAATTCCAACAAAACGAAGTACGTTTTTTTTTGACAGAAATAACTATTTGTTTCGATTTTTAGTACTAGAATGAAACTTGTTTTAAGAATTTTCACAAAAATAAATCTATACTATTATATAAAAATCTGATAGTGTCTGTCTGTGTGTGTGTTATTCAACCACGTAAAAACTACTGGATGTATTTGAATGAAATTTGGCACACATATAGATCATGACCTGGAATGAGACATAGGCTAGAATTCATTTAGATTTAAGAGTTAAAACAACCCATAAAACAATAAATATTTATTATTATAATTACATTAAGACTAAAGAGCTTGAAATTTGTACATTTATTTCTTACAAGATATATATAAAAAGTAAACCATATTTGTATTGTTTAGTGTACTGCTAAGGGGTGGAAATGTAACAACCCCTAAAACAATACAAATTAATGATTATACTTCCCATTAAGCTAGAGAGCTAGAAATTGGTACATTTATTTCTTACAATACATATATACTATGTAAAACATAGTTTCATTTTATAGCGTGCTGCTAAGGGATGAAAATGTAATAACAACCCCTAAAACAAAAATATCATATATATATATATATATATATACATACATACTATATCTCGAGCGGTGACGGTCGCGAGTTTGATGCTTTTTCCTCTCCCAATAAGAAGTGCTATGTAGTATATTCGCGTTGCGTACATACATATATATATATATATATATATATAATACATACTATATCTCGAGTGGTAACGGTCGCGAATTCAATGCTTTTTCCCCAAGCAAAAAGTGCCCAACGCCGCTAAAGAAGTTTTCACTTCAATAAACATTTATTACTATGCGTTGAAACTTTGGACCGTGTGCGAAGCCACGGGTACCCTGCTAGTGTAGGATATTATTCTGCATATTTTGTATATTTTAATAACCTTATAGTTCGCTTGGTTCCCCCAAAATCGATCAAAACGTAAAATACTAAAAGTACCCGGTACACGTGGGTTATTTTTCCTAGAGAATCCATGTTTGTTATGTTCATTTAAAGTCGTAGGGGAAACCCATGCGTGCTCCGCACGCCAACCCCGTTGGAACCTTCTATACACATAATCATGTTATGTTTTCTTTATAATAAAGGTGTAGGATAATATACCAAAGTTAAGATGGTAAATAATGTTAAATGTTCAAATACAATTATTTAGTATATTTTATAACAGCAATTATAATAAAGTTTAAAAGAACCAACAAGGCTCAGGTCTACACTTTAATAAAAACCTTACCTAAAGGTTAGAAATATAAATAGTTGTTTCAAAGTATGAAATCAGGTGTTAATGGAAATATTAGAGCAAACAGCTGTTTTATCTGTTATTTTATTCAATTGGTTTCTATGGTAATGAATGTAAATATATTAAAGAAATATACCTAAGTAATATTCATCAGTCTAAGCGTAAACTTAGAATCATGCCTAATTAATATTCATCAGTCTAGGCCAACCTAAGAATTTTTCCGACTAAATTTACAAATATTTTAATAAAAAATGTTTTTATCAAAATGAATTATAGCCTATGTTACTCAGGAATGTGTAGCTTGTTATTAGTAAAACTATTTTTCAATCGGTTTAGTAGTTACAGAGATTGCCCACTACATAAAAAAAATAAAAAATAAAAAAAAACAATCAAATTTTACCTCTTTATAATATTAGTATGGATTAAATCTAGAAGTAGTCGCACTATAAATAGGAAAGAGAGTTATAATATGTTATGTTCCATTTATTTTGATAAGTTCCACTGTTAGGCTGCGTTTTTAAACGCTGATTTTAAATCATTCTGGAATTGGTTTAAAGTGGGTTCGAAGATGGTCAAGTTGTTGCTAAGCATCTACCATTAATATGTGTATACAAAGGATATATATTAAAAATGATTTCCTAAGTAAGACGTAGCATAAAACACTTTAAATACCAATCTGTTATCAACTTTGAAATCACTCACATAGGAAACGCATTGAAATTTGTATTAAATTCAACACGTAGATAATTTTTGTATAATTGTTTATTCGAAAATTTGCTATTGTGTACGAAATGTGTCGTTTGAAAGGAATCGATGAACGATGATTTTACATAAGAGACAGTGGGAAAGTCAGATGTCGGTTTTCACTTGTGGTACAGGTTTTGTACAGGGTTCGGACAGTGCCATTTGCATCAGTCGAGGGAGCGATTCAAACAACACAGTACGAAACTGATCGCAGCTTGTATGTCTTGTGATACGAGAGACCATGCTAGAAACAGGCAGCCTACGAGCAGCAAAAGGCCGTGCGTGAAGTATTCGGTCATTTTCGGATCTGTTCGTTGGCCTCCGTGTTATTTGTCTCCCTTCGAGCATGACGAAAAAGCACGAAGGTTGTAAGAAGCCTGTACGCGTAGTGAAAACGGGGGCGATACTGTACGTGTCTTGTTCGCGTAGTGAAAACGGGGGCGACACTATATCCTACTTGCCTTGTACGTGTCTTGTCCGCGTCGTAAAAACTGGGGCGAAACTGTACGTTACTTGCCCTGTACACGTGTCTTGTCGGCGTAGTGAAAACGGGGGCTACACTGTAAGCTACTTGCCTTGTACGTGTCTTGTCCGTGTCGTAAAAACTGGGGCGAAACTGTACGTTACTTGCCCTGTACGTGTCTTGTCGGCGTAGTGAAAACGGGGGCTACACTGTATGCTACTTGCCTTGTACACGTGTCTTGTCGGCGTAATGAAAACTGGGGCGAAACAG
>JAGFPH010001066.1:41233-64321 GCA_018207615.1 Philaenus spumarius
GTGAAAACGGGGGCTACACTGTATGCTACTTGCCCTGTACGAGTCTTGTCGGCGTAGTGAAAACGGGGGCTACACTGTAAGCTACTTTGCCTTGTACGTGTCTTGTCCGTGTCGTAAAAACTGCGGCGAAACTGTACGTTACTTGCCCTGTACGTGTCTTGTCGGCGTAGTGAAATGCGGTATTTTAGTTAACACACACAAAACATTAAATAGTAAACATAAGCCTAAACAAAACAATATGAACAGCATAAATTTGAAACCAACTTTAAAGCGAATGTAGACACTGAAGCCGTTGTTACAAGCGATCTGCGGACCAAGTTTATGTTTGGGCTGGGTTTGTACCATAATGGTTAAGATCTGGTGGATACGCAAGCTGGACATGGCTTCGTTAGAACTAATTACCATAGTTATGACGTTAATTTATTTATTTTTTATCACGAAGAGCCTGAGTAATTGCCATAATAGTATCATGTCACAAACCGAAACATGATAATTTTGTATCCAAAAATGTTACACTCAAAAGGTATACTTTGACGCTTATTTTAACCAAATTAGAAGAATCGAAATTCAACTAGAAATAAACTATGGAAATAGTATAGTTTGTTTAGAGTTTGGTATCCTTGGGACAGTAGTGTCAGGCTAGGGATGTAGTACTAAAAAGTTGAATCTCAAAATCAAATACAACAATACATTTTATACCCAATAACCATATACAGGGTGTAAAAGAACCTTTCATGACTTTTCAGGGATATGATTCCTCATACAAAAAGAAAGAAAAAAGTTAATATGAAGGTATGTCCTAAAACGTTGTTTTCCAGATATCCGCAATTTTGTTTTTTGTACAAAATAATTCATATCCAGAGAATGGTTTGACTAATTGAGTTCAAACTTGGCATGAATTTTAACCTAACAATGATACATCTCAAGAAAAATAAGCGATTAAATCCAATAATGCATTTTAAAATGGCCGCTGTTTGAAAATTTCAAACCTAAATTACTCGAAAATGTCAAGAAACCGTTTTTGTAGTCCTTTTGATTCCCTATTGGATGGTGCAACTGTCAAAACAATCGGGCGAAGAATAATAGCTATGTGAAAGACAACGACAGCAAATGTAGGCTACATACAATATAGCAGTATTTACTGTCTTGGAATAGGATGCCGGGTTGAACAAACCAATTATTACACATAACTTAACTATTATCCTTCATCTGATTGTTTTGACTGTGAGACCATCCGATAGAGAATCAAAAGTTCTATAAAAAAGGTATCTTGGCGTTTTTGGGTTAAAATGTACGGTTTTTGAGTAATTTAGGTTTGACATTTTCAAACAGCCGCCATTTTGAAACTCATAATTGGATTTAATCGCTTATGTGTCTTGAGATATAAGCCTATCATTGTTAGGTTAAACTTCATGCCAAGTTTAAACTCAATTAGTCAAACCATTCTCTAGATATGAATTATTTTGTACAAAAAAACAAAATGGCGGATAACTGGAAAAGTAAACTTTTTAGACATACCTTCATATGAATTTTTTTCTTCCTTTTTGGATGAGGAATCATATCTCAAAGTCCTGAAAGGTTTTTTTACACCCTGTATACGAGAATTTTCTAAATCAAATTTATAGCTTAGTCTGGGACTAGTGGTTTTCCTTAAAAGTATAAAGAGACTAACGAGTAAAACACAAATATATCACCGAATACATTTTTGGAGCTGCTTTCAAAGCAGAAATCCAGAAATCACTTTTTTCGTACATACATTTCTTATAATCTATATATATAAAAGCGAAATACCACTCACTCACTCCACTCACTCATCACGATTTCTCAAAAACTACAGAACGGAGTTAAATGAAATTTGGTATGTAGCTTCCTCTAGGGCCATAGGTGCTCACTAAGAAAGGGTTTGAAAAAATTCGAAATTTTAAAGGGGGTTTGGGGGGATCAAAGTTATTAAAAAACGATTTCTTCAAAACTACCGAACAGATTGGAATGAAATTTGGTATGTAGCTTCCTCTAGGGCCATAGGCGCTCGCTAAGAAAGGGTTTAAAAAAATTCGAAATTTTAGGGGGGGTTTGGTGGATCAAAGTTATTAAATCACGATTTCTTCAAAACTACCGAACGGATTGGAATGAAATTTGGTGTGTAGCTTCCTATAGGGCCAGGTCTTCACTAAGAAAGGGTACGAAAAATTTCGAAATTTTAGGAGGGGTTTGGGGGGATCAAAGTTACTAAAATCATAATTTCAGATCTTTTATTATTATGACAATAGTGCTTTTATTATTTAAGATCTATATATAAAAGCCAAATACCACTCACTAACTGAACACTTAAAAAGAATACAATTACGTTAAAAAGACTGAAAATACCAACCACCACGGGCAACGCCGTACGGGTCAGCTAGTAACCGATATAAAACTAAATTCAAAGAATTACTTTTTCCAAAAACGACTGCTTTTATCAGGTAAATTAATTATTCGCATGATTAAATTATTGAGCTGTAAAGTCCCAATACAAACGTGTATGAAAAGTATTACAGGGAAAACAAATGTAGACCGCAATGTGATCGACTAAAAAACACAATAAACTGTAAATTTAAACTTTTTAGTGTGTACCAGTAGAACAGTATTTATCCAATTTGAGCGGACCATACGCCGTCTAATGGCTTTGACGTACAGTAGGCTACTTACATTAAACAGTGTAATGCAAATACAATTAACTCGTGTTTAAGTGCTCGCGCTTGCGTACTATACAGTAAAGGGGAAACAAAGTGTAGTGGTAGGAAATATTGATGTTAGGGTTGAGATAACAAGGCATTAAAAACAAACCCCACCCCTTACCTTAGTCCCCCCTCTCTCTCTCTCTCTCCCTCTCTCGCTTTCTGTATTACCTGAAACACAAGAAAACAGTAATTAATTTCAAGTTAATTATGCATACATTTATTTACATAATTTTGCTTCAACTCAAGTTTGTATTCAATAAGGGGTTTACCTTTATGTGGTGGCCTTAAACGATACCGTGAGTGAAAGTATAAAGAGGTGTAAATTTAAACTACTAGTGGACCCGGCAATGCTTCGCTATTGCTATTGCTTGATTTACCTAACCTAAAATTATATTCAGTTTTTGATACAAATCAGTTGTTGATTAAAATCAGCTGTTGATCAAAATCAGCTGTTTTAAGCTTTTCATACGAACAGCTGTTTTTTGTGCCCCTGATAAAATCAAAAGAAATCTTTCTTCTTCTTCCTTAAGATTGACCTTCCATAAGATTAACATTGAGACTGGTATTCATAGTCGTTTCTTAAGGTAGCCTTAAAGCTCCCTCATGTAAGAAAACCGTAAGGTCGAATCATACCTTAAAGAGGCCTTACAAATAGTTTTCAATTCATAGACGTTTATTTAAGGTGGCCTTAGGTGAGGCTATATTTAAGGAGACCTAAAGAGTAGAAGACACCTGTACCAATTTTACAAAAGTAAATACCTCTAGAACGAATATTTCATTAACTATAAATAAAGCTATCCTTGTGTAATTTTACTTGTTAAAGCATTTAAAATGCAATTATTTAGTTTATTTATGAACTTAAACAGAAATCGTTCATAACAATCATGGTTTTTTACTTTAATATTGTTGGCACTTACGTCCAACAGTTGGCACAAGTTAGCAACTACAAAATCAGCTGATAAATTAATTTGCGAATTCGAATTTATACAAACTGTTTTATGTTGGGATATAAGATATAAGCCTAAAATGGTCTCACTCCCTCTCATCTAAACAAACTAACGATTAGATCAATTTTATTGTGAAATTGGTAGCCTACAAGTCCAGTTTATGCATAGCTCAGTATTTACTTTTAGCTATTGCAATATTTAGTTAATCAATGACACCGATAAACTAATAAAATAGCCTTTATTGATTTTAAATTTACTCTGTCACTCCAGCTGAATAGTTTTGCAGTACAGTGTACGTTTTGAGGTTATTTGCATAGCCTACTGATCGCTTTAATTATTTTCATTAATCAGATATCATTATTAACTGTGTGATTAAAATAAAATATGTATTATCAAATTTATTTGAACCGTTAGGCCTATCCAAAACAAACTCACTCTATTAAATTGTTTTACCGTATCAATTAATTTTGTTCAGTAGCCTACGGCAATACTCACTAGACTAATAATTATTTATAAAAAATATGCAACAGACTAGTTAGTTGTTTTCCTAAATATTTCTCATGGCATAAAAACACAATTCTATCAATATTGTATGAATATGGGATATTGGTAATCATCTATTATTATAATTTATCTGGTAGGCCTACCAATGGGGCAATAAAATTTTTTACTACATCGGCATCCTTTGAAAATTGGTATCTCATTTCAAATTGCCGTTTAAATATTTTTCGAATGGATTATCATAATCCCGAATATACCGTGTAGGGATCCTTCCATAATAATATGCAAAATCAATAAATTAAAAAAATCATAATTAGCGATTTTGTGTGTCATTAGAATCACTTATAAACTCGCTAAATTTCCCCAAAGGTACGTTGGTAGCTACCTTGAGAAAATTACGAATTCGAAGGTACCTTTAGGCCTGCTTAATGAAAAGGAGTGACTCTGCATTGCAAATGAACCTAAGGCAGCCTTTAGGTAACTTTAAAGAAGGTTTTAAGGTTGAGTTAAAATCTATACTTAAGGTTGGACTCTGCATTCAAAAATCATATCTTAAGGTCTCCTAAACTCTTCCTTTCCTTAAGGCTACCTTAAGAAACGACTATGAATACCAACCTGAAACTTTGAGGGCTACTGGGGCGTATCCCTGAGGACCGATGTAAATTATAATGGGATTCTGCTCATCTACAGGACACTACCTTTCTAACGGTATGCGCGAATTTCTCCTACGATGCACACAAGCTGAGAAAAAAGGACGACAAGTTTTGTGCCTGCCTATTACTGTAATATATAGATTAAAAAGCTCTCTATACCGCAAAATGTCGTTTAAAAAATAGTATTCGGAACACTCTTATTTTATGTGTACTATTATAAAATAGTACTATTATTTATTAGAAATGTTATTATTTCTTTATATATTATTATTATTATTAGAAATGTGTACTATTATACAAATATGTTATTTTGTGTATGTTTTATACCTATACTAGTAAACCTCCGTAAAAAAATCACTTGCGAATTAATTTGATACACATCAGAAAAACATCATTTATACAAAAAAAAAAGTATTTAAAAACAGGCCTTATCGCCTACCTAACTATGCTGACGGGGATTTTTAAGTCGGTAAATGTGTACAATCATATCGGTTATAAAACTGTAGGCCTATTTGTTAATATTTTGTATTTATATTCATTATTATTATCTAAATAAAGATAAAAATATTATCTTTTAATTGCTTTTTGTTTCACAATAATAGATAAAATGTTTAGACGTACTAATACAGTATAATAATGAAGAAATTAGTATAATGAAAATGTTTATATATGTTATACGATGATGTACGAATGTTGCCGAAGTTAAACGAAGGAATATCTTCTTTAAATTTGTATAAACGAATATTTTGATACATTAGTTCTATAACTCATATTTTTAAAAAAATCAACTTCGTAAGAAATTATAATGATTGAAGTTGTAAACATAACCCCAAAGTATAATCTATACTGGGATTGTTTAAGTGTTACAGATGATGGGTGAAATCAGCTGTTATATTACATGTTACTCACGTACGTACGGACGTACACTCGCTTTTATATAAGTTGATATTTATATTCTAATACAAAATACATATTTGCCAAAGTAATTTAATCTCTGGCAATGTTTTGAAACTATTACATATAAATTTAATTTTTATGTCTATAAAAAAATCATTTCACTCACGCAAATACTCTTTCGCTACCATCCATTCGTCATGATCTAGATCATTCCATCATACCCCTATCAAAGTGCTCTTATCTTAATCAATCGTCATTTCTGTGAAAATATCACAGTATACAGTAATCTGTTTGCATTTGCTTCACCATCGCAGGGAAGCTCAAAGGCCTCTAATTAAAATATACAAGTCAAACCTACTTCTAAACTATTAACTATTCTAACCTACTTAAATACCATTTAATTTATGCGCTTTTCATGAATTTAGTTTAAATGTTTCTGTTATAACAGAGTCATTACAGAGTTATAATAGAGCATTCAATATTGTAAACTCTACTAATCGAATCCTGGTGAATAAATTACTCGGTTGGCCATTAAAATACCCTGATTATAACGTTTTGTTTTTAGTTTCTGGCTATTTATATATTAGTGTTCTGGAGTGTTTTCCCCAGTAATACTTACGTTCAACCAGTGGTAATATGCTTAGATCGACAGCATTATGAGCTAATCTCTTAAAAAGGTAGTCGTTTGTGATGATACCAACTATAGGACGCTTACTGTAAACTTACTCTAACCCAAGCCTGAGAATTTACTATTTACTTTTTACACAGTTTAATATTAATGCATACGCCTAAGAGAAGTAAAGTGTTTACCTCTGAACTTTTTAGTACAATAGTTCGGATCAATATGACTGTATATCAAAATAGGTGTAAGAAAGCGAATACATGCGACTGTCAAAATAATATTTGTTAAAATTTAAATCGTTATTATAGATATATGTTAATGTTTAAGAAATTTTGTGCGACAAATCCAGAAAGGACAGAGTTGTATAGAGTGGCTTTCCCTATACTGAATGCATGCGGGGCCGGTACAGTCCGCCATAAGCGGCCAAAACTCGGCAAGACCGCTGCTCTCGACTCGCGCGAGCAATCGACACCACTTAACAAATCACGTCATTTATAGATCTAAGCATCGTTAAAAAAATTATGAAACTTCACAGTTAAAAGGACTAAACCTTGCTGAAGGCAACAATGTGCTTTAAATATACAAAACTTAACACTGTGGAATGAGACAAATGTTTTTCTGAAACATAAATTTAATTAAAAAACCATTAAACATGCGAGGAAAAATTTTGTTATTTGGTAAGAGAAAAAATATCTGCTGAGATATGTTGTCTAAGAGTTTATTGTTTCACATCTGACAGCCTTTTTCACCTACCGTTAGCAATCGCCGATTATTTAAATCGTTTTAACTGAGTTTAAATGCCGCGCTGTATCTGGCTCGTCGCGCAGTTTAGCCAACTATTATTGCAAAGAGTGATTTTGTTAGTTATACTTAGTTTTTTTGATTTTTGGAGTACTATCTCAAAATAAATAAAAATTTTGCAATGTTTGTGAACTCGTTTAAAATTAAAGTCATGCTATACTTTTATTGGAACGAAAGTAATTGGTTGCTATGGCAATGACAAATATAAAATACGAATAACAAAAAAGCCTAACCTAAAATTATTGTGTGTATATTTAATTTATTTTACCTGCCTTAACGGCAACATACATACAATCATTTTAGGTTAGGCCTAGAAAGTAATTTTAAGCCTAGGCCTAACATAAAATTATTTTATGTTTATTGCCGCTAAGACAGGTAAAATAAATTAAACATACACACAATAATTTTAGGTTAGACTGATAAACCAACATTTTATGTTTATTGAATGTTTTTACAACGAGTGGACATTTAACTGTATTTACCACATTAGCTTTCATGTTATAATTAATTCTACACCTTTATTATAATAAAATTAACGATATGGAAACAGTAAATATTTGTATAAAAAACAAACAAATAATAAACGGCAATTGAAATATTTAAATTATCTGTGTATGCTGCCGTTAAGGCTAATAAAAGAATTGAAGAAAAGGAGTCATGAACTTCTTTCCTCACGGGGATCCCATGACTGGACACATTTATTTTTTCTTTACGAGCCAGAGTTTTCAAAGAAAAGCGTAGTAATTATTGCGTGTTTTACGATAAAATCTATTGATACTTTAAATTTCTATACCAAGCAAATTTCTGTAGAAAGCTTGATGAATAAAAAAACAGAAAATACGTAAAAAAATAGTAATTTGAATAAACTTCCCGTTCAATCTCAAAAAAAAAGAAGCATCATCAACCTAAAATGCATCACAGTGCAAGAAACATAAACTAATTTATAAAATTTATATAGAATATTAATTAAATTACTTGCTTTCGTGAGATTATGCAATTAAATACAACCTTTCATTGTTGGAAGTAAACTAGTCTGCAATACAAACTAATTTTATGTATGTCGTTCCTCACTTATGTGTAAATTTTCTGAAAAAACTAGTTTTTGTTTTTATTTACAACTATTTTACAGTTCACGGTTTACATTTTTATTTCTGTTAAAAAAACTGTATTCCCCAGCATGATAACAAATTTAAGATGTTTCATGTTGGTAGGTTAAAATGTGTGTAAAAAAACAGCATTCCAATTTTGTGTAATTGAAAATACTAATAAACTCATTTACTGTTGTAGATATTAAATCAAGACCTACAAGTAAAGATGAACGTTTTGTCAACCCTTGTACGTAATCATCAATATCCTAATTTGAATAGTTTTGTACATGTTATATCTAGCATCGAATAGGTTGACGAGTTTTAGATCCCACTACTGACATGGTAATGATATATCAAGACAATGCTAGGATAGTTGCACTCGAAGTAATCATTTATTATTTGTAGCAAAGCTGCTACAGAGGAGAGGAGAGGTGAGGCAGTGCCTTGTCTGAGGAATTCATCGTACTTGCTAAACACATCACGTACTGTTTGTCTGGAAGCAATCGTATTCTTTCACCTACTACTCTCAGTGGCATTGCCATTGCTTCTTCTTCTTCTTACCTTGGTCCGCTTGCTATTGCGCCTACACACTTACCTTTCTCTATCGATTAGAACAGGAATGTTGATTCATATACGTAACCACACTTTATTAAATACTAGGGGAAAACCCTGCGTGCTCCGCACGCCAACCCCGTTGGTACCTTCTATATACATAATCATATTATGTTTTCTTTATAATAAAGGTAATGTAGGATTAATAATAACCCCAAATATAAGAGGGCAAACAATGTTAAATGTCCGAAGCAAATTATTTCGTATATTTTATAACAGCAGTTATAATAATGGTAATATAACCAGCAAGGCTGAGGTCGACACTTAAAATAAAAACATAATCTAAAAGTTATAAATACAAATAATTGCTTCAAAGTTTGAAAGCAGCTGTTAATGGAAATATTGAAGCAAACAGCTGTTGTATCTGTAATTTTATTCAATCGATTGCTATGGTAATAAATGTAAATCATGTGTTGGTTCATCAGTCTATTCCTAACCTAAGAATTTTTTCCTATTAAATTTACAAATATTGAAATAAAAGTGTTTTTATCAAAATGAGTTATAGCCTATGGTACTCAGTTATAGTGTAGTTTTTTTATTTAAAAAACGTTTCAATTGTTCAGTAGTGCCAGAGATTACCCCCTACATGCAAACAAACAAATTTTACCTCTTTTTAATGTTAATATATCAAGAGAACTTTTCAAACACTCAGCTTTACATAAACAATTTAACAGACAATGCCATTGCAATTAAATTGTGCCTATCACGAAATAAAATAAGATTCACGTCTAATATGAGTGTGATTTTTTTTTAATAGCTTAACAACAAAAAATAAATGTATGTTTCACGTTCATTTTAATGTATATCTTATTGGCCCTGAATGATGAAGCACGATGTCCATTTCACTGGCAGTTCCCTGATGCGTGTAAAGATCAATAAAATACAAACTAGGAATGTGTTGTTGAGACAAATGGTGGCGTGAAGCGTGTGGGGGTTGCATATTAAAGTGCCTAGCCACCCCTTCCCCTTGCCATCTGTCTTCATGGTTTCATGACTATTCATACTTTTAGATCGATCACTACAGTAATACGAGCAAACGACACTTTGCTAGATATAATTGGCTAGAAAAAAGTAAATTTCACAACAATCGGTTTCTTAAAGGGGGGCTCGACATTTTTTTGACTTAAGAAACTTAAAATATCGTACTGATTTAAATAAAAACCCAAACCACAAAACAAGGAACAAAAACAATAACTAAACAACTAAATTGTAAATTATGTTTAATACGTTACCCTTATGTACATTTCGATGACATGGTCATCATCCTCAGAGGGTTTTAACACTACTAAAGTATACATACAATATTACAGAGCTATATAAACACGCCCTCCCCATACCGGTTAATCCAAGACCGACCTGGTGGAGCCACATTAAATCTACTACGTACTAGTATTTATTATTAACAATAAAAACCAATTTAACAATACATTATAAAACTATTAAATACAAAAAAAAATAATAAACTGGTCTACTAAAACTATAAACAGTCAAACAGAAATAAAAATAATAATAAAATAAAATAAAAAAAACTAACAGGCCTAATGAAATAAATAACAAACAAAAGAAATTCAATACTTCATAAAATAAAATAACATAACCTATTCCTAACTCGTCATTGTTTTCTTGACTTAGGACTGGATAGGAACTTTTAGCAATAGATACTGTAGTACTGTATTTTATATTGGTAATATTTCTTAACTTTAATTTAATTTTTTAACTTTCAGTTATTTGTTTATTTTTTAAACCATAGACCTATATTATTTATATTTTGTTGATCTGTATTTGTTAATATTGGATTTTAAAGGTTATGTTATTTTATTTTATTAAGAATTTAATTTCTTTTGTTTGTTATTTATTTCATTAGGCCTGTTAGTTTTTTTTTAGTGTTAAAACCCTCTGAGGATGATGACCATGTCATCGAAAGAAATGTACATAAGGGTAACGTATTAAACATAACTTACAATTTAGTTGTTTAGTTATTGTTTTTGATCCTTGTTTTGTGGTTCGGGTTTTTATTTAAATCAGTGTGATTTTGTCGCCACAGTGCTCTTTTATTTGTTTAATTAAAAAAAAATTTACTTATAACATGAAAACAAACATAAACTTATGAATAATAATTATATTAAAATATTTCCACTTTTTACATTAAAAGTAGCTCTCTGTGTACTTTTACTTAAAACGATATGTTTTTTAACAGAAATATAAATAGGCCAACTAATATAACGCTTTTAACTCCCTTAGATGGAAAGATATTCACGAAGCACTGGAAATTAAAGCGACTTCACTATATATGAGAAATAATATGGCAGCTAGTTACCTCAGAGAAAGAAAGTTCTTTTTCCACGTGGATGGATGGAATATAAAAGAAGAGATGTCATGAGGAGCGCCGCAGGGATCACGCCTTGGCCCCACATTTTGGAATGTCGTGTACGACTAATTCTTGGATATGGCACTCTATTCTGGTTGTCGAGGCGGAAAAAGAGCACCTACTGGAAATGAAAACCGGTACTTTCTTCGAAATTAACATAGAAAGTGTGTACTTAGTGTGTATTTTAGAAATAAGACGTCAGTTTATGTGATTTTATTTTAAAGTTTGGTTAGTGGTAATGTTTGTAATGAGAGTATATCTCAAATCATCAACGGATGAAACTTAATATCTGACATAAAAAGACAGAACCGGATACAACACTCTTTTATACAGAAAATCCAAGTCGACAACTAAGCAAACTGAGGCCAATAGGATGCTAACATAAAAACAACTGTACTTGACCGTCAAATCAAGGTTATGTAAGTCTAAAGACAATCGTGGCTATCGTGGGTGTCATCCTACATCCAACATGGTTTTTGCAATTCCAGATTGTTAGGTTTAGGCGTTGAATGCTTAAGGTTAATTGCTAAACAATAATGTAGCGTACCTTCAACATTCAAACGACGGTCAAGAATCGCTATTAGTTCTCCGAAATAAACGGGAGAATCCTTAAAGGCGCACTCAATATCAATTGGTCACAGTCAAGTATCACAATGCAATTTGAGATAATTATAAAGAGTTTCATTAATCATAACTGAAAAACATAAATATAATACAAAGTTTGGTACATTAAAAAAATAGATATTTTATGATGATGTAGGTATGTATGGTACTTGGATATCGTTTGAAAGAGCTTTATTTTTTAATGGTAACGACATATTTTTATTAATTTTTTTTATACAGGTTGATTCAGAACTATGCGTCAATCACTCGGAAGCTCATTCTATAACTAAAAATAAAAGGTATCAGATAACTGCCACATACTTTCTCCCAGTTGAAACTTTATATATACCTTCCCAAGAGTAGCATAGGAGGTGGTTATTTAGAATTGCAAAAGTAGGACATACCATGGAAAATATTAGATGCATGTAACACACATCCATATTATATTAGTATAGTATATTATTATTATTATTGTTATTATTAAAACTATTCGATCGATTTCGAAAAAATGTGCACCAAACATGTCAATTAGGCCAAAACACGAAAAAGGTTTTGAAACAATTTGAAAAACAAAGCCCTTTTTGGCCAAAAAAACCCTAAAAATCAGCTATTATTATTATTATTATTACCCAAACGAGAATTTTTAGAAAGATTCAGTTTTTTGCATTTGGTAGGGTACATTAAGCGGTACAAATAAGCCAAATTTTATCAAAATCGTTAGAGCCGTTTTTTTTAGAAATTTGGATTTTCTCGTTTTTTGGCCATTTTTGGGGGGGGTAAAACCCCTTAAAAATCAAAAAAATTTTAAAATGAAAAAAACGCCGGGAGGTATTCTAAAACTACACCTACATACCAAATTTCATCAAAATCAGACCGTTAGTATGGTCTCCAGCTCTGTACACATCCTAACAGACACAGACACACGGACAGACATCACCAAAAAAAAACTTTTTTTGGGTTCAGGAAGCACCAAAACAAATCATTCCACTAAAAATATTTTTGGGTTCAGGGAGCACCAAAACAGATAATTCCACTAAAAATTCAAATTCGAAAATTTGGACGAAAACAATACTTCCTCCATATATTACGAATATGGGGGAGAAAGTAATAGGAAAAAGTTCACATAAACATGCGCCCGAAAACTCTTCGTTTTCCAGATATCCGCCATTTTGTTATTTGTACAAAATAATGCATATCTAGAGAAATGTTTGACTTGATGAGTTCAAACTTGGCATGAAGTTTAATCTAACAATGATCTGTTTCAAGAAAAATAAGAGATTATATCCAATCATGCGTTTCAAAATGGCGGCTGTTTGAAGATTTCAAACCTAAATTACTCAAAAACCGTACGTTTTAACAACAAAATATGAGGACACCTTTTTTATAGCCTTTTTGATTCCCTATCGGATGGTCTCGCAGTCAAAACAATCGGATAAAGGATAATAGTTAAGTTATGTGTGGGTTTAATAGTTGGGTTGTTCGTATACCAACACAGTAAAAACAACATTATTGTACAGATCGAGGACTTTAGCTGTGCGCACCTACTACACGTGCATAAAACATAGAGTGGATGTTGGCCGGCTTGCTTCAACTGGCTATTGTGCCCGGTGAGTCACCCAATGTTTGTAGAAAAGACGCCAATCTCCACCATCCACTACGGGTACCTGATTCCCGCGCGCACAGCTAAAGTCCTCGATCTGTATGTACATAAAATTATGTTTAACTAAGCTATTATCAGAGCTCTATAACAGCTCTATAATAGCCAGGGCTCTATGTTATAGAGCCCTGGCTATTATCCTTCATACGATTGTTTTGGCCGTCAGACCATCCGATAGGGAATCAAAAGGGCTACAAAAAAAGGTGTCTTGAATTTGTTTGTTAAAATGTACGATTGTTTAGTAATTTAGGTTTGAAATTTTTAAACAGCCACCATTTTGAAACACATGATTGGATTTACTCGCTAATTTTTATGAGATATATCGTTGTTAGGTTAAATTTCCAAGTTTGAACTCAACCAGACACACATTTCTCTAGATATGAATTATTTTGTACAAAAAACAAAATGGCGGATATTTTGAAAACGAAGTGTTTTCGGACCTATGTTTATATGAACTTTTTTCTTATTTTTAGCTATAGAATGAGCTTCCGAGAGATTGCCGTATAGTTCTGAATCACCCTGTATATAGTTTTCAAGAATAGCTTTGATATTTTCTCTGTTTCAGAAATATATGGTGCTAAAGATACTAGCATAATTTATACGAAGGCTATAGAATATCAAAAATTTTTGGAATACGTTCGTGTTTGGGAGCCGTCAACAGCTTGCACTGTTGCCCACTGCGTAATTTAATCCCGCCGTGGTTGTTGTTTCTTTTTCGATGGTTAGTTTGGTACATTTAGTACATGACATTGTTGTTATTAATACAATATCTGTAAAAACATTCGGAGCGTAGAAACATTAGCGCGTGAGTCAAACTCTACCTTCTCCAATGTTATCACCAATGCACGCAGGAACTGAGTTTCTTTCTAAACATCATCTTTTATACAAATACAGTACCTCAGATTTGAATCTTTGTGCTTTTTCTCTTAAATGTTCAGCTTTCTCCAACGTTAACGATATTATAAAAATAAACATCAATGCAAATCACTTACCTCTACACATGGCGAAGTTAATTTGCCTAAGGCTAATACCGGTTGAGACACCTGTGTACAGTACGCTGGTAGCGGTCGGTGTCCGTGTTCGGTAGCAGGCTCAGACACTGCAAAGACACCAGTGTCTCTGACGTCACAGCCACCTTCGAAACATTCAGAATGTTCACAGTTCCTGTCAGTAGGCTTAGGCTATATAGTTTATAAATGTACAGAAGACTCCATTCCAGCAATGCTTTTTCAAAGATTTTTTAGACAATATTCATCGCTTGTTACGTTTCACAAACAAAGTCGATTGCGAATAATTTCTATAAATGACTCGGTGTCAAAGTTCTACTGACATTTTTATATTAAATACCAATTAATAATTGTTGTAAAAATATATATGATTGGCCTAATTAAAATAAATATTGTAAGACTTGAACAATTTAATAAAACGCAAAGTAAATCAGCTTTCAAACGTAAATAATTTACTAATTTTTAAATGGTGGCGCAGTATTAGTGTCTCGTCTGATAGTCACAATTCAAATATTTCAAATGGATGCCCTGCGGAATTACAGTTCGAGCAAACTAGGAGTGCACTTGGCCTAATGGGCGAGTCATCCCTTCTACAGTCTACTTCTCCTTAAACCTGCCTTGGCGGTACAACCAATTCCACAAAAAAATAGGTCCACAAATAACATTTAACTGAGGAAATAGACAGCGCTCACATTCTTATAACTTTACGTACTTGCTTACAACCTTTTTATAAAAAAGTATTTCACATTTTAGAGAAAACTATGACAAATATCTATAAATAAGTAAGGTTTTGTTTCATATAAAATTATAAAATGTTATAACTCTGTGATGCAAAATTTTACTAAGTTTTTTATAAAATAAAAGTGATGACAACAATAATGTTCAAAGCGAGAAATTTTTGTATTTTTAGGCAAAAAGAAAACTTTCTGCGAGAAAGTTGTTGATAATTAGTGGAATTAACTTTTTTATTTGAAACAATTTTCTGTACGACCTTTTGTTTAGTCAGGAGGAAGGTAATTCCTGTAATGAATACATTTGGAGCTTGTTTGACAATGATTTGGTGCGATCCTGGCTGTTCCGTAGATCTAATGACACCATAATACTATCTTGTTTTAATCATACTGTATTATTTAAAGTTTAGTTAGGTTAAAGTTAGTTTTAGGTTTTGTATTGTTTTAACATTGTATTGTTAGTCGCCAGATTGGTTAAAGTTAGTTAATACACATACGAAATTTGTGTGGGAAAAGTAAATAGGATGATGTAACGGGAAGGGTATCTCTGGAAATACTTCCTGCCTTCCTGCTCTCTTTATTTGTCGATTCCAAGAACGCATTCTCCTCATAATTTTTAACACATGCGCAAAAGATTTGTCAACCCTTGGTTCACATATTTCCAGTATAAAAAACTAACAAAAAACTAAAATAAACTAACCCGAATTCGTAAAATGTTTCTGAATATTTTAATTTATTATAATGCATAGAATCCGATCCTGTATTATAGCACGATAAGGTTTTTTTTGTGACACTTGTATGTATTTATAAATAAAACAACTAATTTTTACACGTCCTGTTCACTAAGAAAAATGTGTTTATCACTTTTATTTGCCGTTACATTACAGTGACAAACTAGGGTGTACAGTATAGAACAGAGGTCTATTTTTTTTTAATTGAGGTTGTACTGGTGACGTTGGACACAACAAACACAGCGTGGGGACCGGGCCTTACTTCCCCTCTCGGGGTGCATTGCTGGCGTGAGGAATCTGTACGTACACTGTTTGGTACCCCAGCTTCTCGCGGGGAGAGACACCGTAGAGCCTCATAATCTGGTAGCGCACTACTCGCAGTGTCTCGTCTGTTGACACACATTTAATTGGTAGTACCATTGACTATATAAGTACTTACATATACTACAGAGTGTACCACTCATACTTACATAGTCAATGGTAGTACATTTAGTGTCCCGTACACCGGTGTCTCGTCTGTTATTAGCTTAACTTAACATTAAATGTTGCTACCTTCTTAGTTAGGCTTTTCAGGGGACCTATAAGAATCAAGGTAACTCACAAAACTGACTTGGTTCTTGAACCGCTAGCTCTAACTTTTTCAGATTTCGGTGTTTGAGAAAGCTCATAAAACTTAATCTGCTCGCGTATTTCAGTAGCAGATGTAAAAACTTCAAATGATTCACGCTTAATTATTACTGTACGATCATATGTTTCCAAATATAGACGTTATTGACATGACTTCCGTTAATATTAGGTAAAATATTGGTGGATGTGTAAGAGCCAAGATACCACCTATTTTAACGAAAGTTAATAGCCAATATCGAAATCGAGTCTTTCAATTTGTCTATCGTAAAACTAATAAACACTTACAACCAATTTAACCAACATTTATACTAACCATTGTACGAATATCAAACTTTACCAAACAAAAAAACATATATTTCGTGAAAAACAAAACATTGATATTCAGTAAGACTTCATCACAAATCATTATCTTATCCAAGCTTATGTGACAAAGTAAAATTGTTTAGCGTTAAAACGGTAGATAAAACTACAACAACGAAAAACAGATAAAGGAAATGAATCATGTTTAGCTCCATTAAAAAAACCATAACTTAGACAAAGTAATCTTTGCAATAAGTTGGAAGAAAGGTTTTCTGACATTTTATGCTTGTAAACCATGTTTTAAAATAACAAAATAGTTTCCTGTTCGATACAAAAACACGTGGTAAATTGGAACTCAGAGTGAGTCACTGTTAGGAGGAAGTTTTTACGTCAGTTTTACTCAATCAACAACTATTACGGCTATTTCTGTCTGCTCAATTAAATCCTGTATTGACCTTGTGAAAACAAACCAATGAAACCAAACACATTAGCCTATTTTTAGCGAATTTTCATAGGAAAAATGAGCTATTGCAGTGGCCCTTATGGTAAGACCCAAGGTCGGGAGTAGCAAATGAGCACGGATTTTTGGATGTCATTAAAAATCATATATATATATATATATAAATATATGTATATATGTGTTCGCACTCTAGCTGCCGCATTTTAAGTTCGATTTGGTTCAAATTTGGTACACATGTAGGTTGTCTACGTCGCTCGGACGAGTTCGTTAGCCAACAAAATCCAACAACCGGTTGGTTCCCCCAAAATCGATCAAAACGTAAAATACCATAAAATTACTCGGTTCAAAGCCATTTGGTGGATTTCACCGCGGGGTTAGCGTGCGAAGCACGCACTACATTGTTTATTGAAGATACTCCCAATATAAGGGTTGGCGTGCGAAGCACGCAATACACTGTGTATTGAAAATACTCCCAATATGCAGAATGGCGTGCGAAGCACGCAATGCTCTATGTATTGAAAATACTCCCAACATGCTGACTGGTGTGCGAACCATTTTGCAGCTATTCAGCACCGTCGTGAATAGACATATTTCCCAAATAGTTGGTTGTAACCCTAAAACATACAGGCCTATAAACTTAATTTTGGAAATTTGCTCAATTCACGTCAGCAGTTCAGCTGCGTGGTCGAATTATTTAATTATCAACGTCACAATCGAATTTTAAAGGCTAGCATACACTGACAAACTGAAATACATAGTACAGCATGTTTGTTGCCGTTAAGACAGGTAAAATAAACTAAACATACTCACTATAATTTTAGGCCAGGCCTAGACATGAACCAACATTTTATGTGTATTTACAATGAATGGACACTAAACTGTGTTTACCATCTTAGCTTTTATGTTATAATTAATTCTACACCTTTATTACAATAACATTAAAAGAACCAGCAAAGCTCAGGTCCACACTTTAATAAAAACCTAACCTAAAAATTAGAAATTAAAATAATTGCTTCAAAGTTTGAAATCGGCTGTTTCAATGAAAATGGAAATATTCTAGAAAACATCTGTTTTATCTGTTATTTTATTCGATTCGTTGCTACGGCAATAAATGTAAATACATGTGTTGGTTCGTCGTAATAGGTCTAACCTAAGATTTTTTTCTGACTAAATTTACAAATATTGAAATAAAAAATGTTTTTATGAAAATGAATTATAGCCTATGTTACTCAGGGATAGTGTCGCTTTTTATTAGTAAAACTATTTTTTCAATCGGTTCAGTAGTTCCAGAGATTACCCCCCCCCCCCCATACATACAAACCTCTTTATAATATTAGTATATTGATGTTTTAGGTTTCACTTGAAAACAAGAGTTGATTTGTACTCTCAAAACATAGTGTTTAATTTTTTGCATACACAATGTTTTACAAACAATTAATTGTAAAAATTTCGATGTTTCAAAAATTGCGAAGATATTGGCTTATGGCTCACAGACAACGAAGAAATTATGGATGGACAACGAAGAAATTTACCTTTAGGAACGAAAAAAAATGAATATACAAGTTTTAAAATGTTCGTGGCATCTGTTATGAAACATAGTCAATCAAAAGACGAAACAAAATAGTTTTTCGAAAATTCAAGCCAACCAAGATTCTAAATTGAACCCATGTTTTACGAGTTTGTTTATCCACTACTAGTAATGGTTTGTGTATATTGTGGGTTATACGAACTGTTTTAGACGAACATTATGATATCCTCCCTTCACTGTATATGCAGGAGCTAATTGAATCTCCTGTGGGCGGCCAATTAATAACACTGATAGTTCTGCGGTGCTTCGTGAAAGGGGGATCTATTACACGTCATTTATTTTGTAACAGCCATTTTGTCTCGAATAACAGCATACTGCATGGCGAGGGTTTCCAACTTTGATGAAACACTTTCACAATGCTCATTATCGATATCTAGTTTTAGAAGTAACAGAAATTTTTCTGTTTATTTTATTCAATTGGTTGCTAAGGAAATACATTAAAGAAATATGTGTTGGTTCGTCAGTCTAGGCCCAACCTAAGAATTTTTGCCGGCTAAATTTACAAATATTTAAATATAAAATGTTTTTATGAAAATGAATTATAGCCTGTTACTCGGGGATAGTGTAGCTTTTTATTTTAAAAAAAAGTTTCAATTGGTTCAGTAGTTCCAGAGATTACCACCTACATACAAACCAACAAATTTTACAATATTAGAATAGATGGTAGTGAACTGAAAATTATTCTTGGAATGCGTAAACAATGATTAATAATGTAGTTTATTTATTGGTATTACATCTGTTAGAAGCTATGGGTTTAACACCCAACTTCATCGTGTGAATTTTTGCCGGCTAAATTTACAAATATTTAAATAAAAAATGTTTTTATCAAAATTTATTCTAGCCTATGTTACTCAGAGATAGTGTAGCTTTGTATTTTTAAAAAAATTCAATTGGTTTAGTAGTTCCAGAGATTACCCCCTACATACAAACTATTTTAGCTCTTTATACTATTAGTGGAGATTGCCTATTCAACACCTTTATTTCTACCAGCATACACCATATGCCTTTATCATATTTATTTTTTTTTTTACTTTTATCACATGAAAAGTTTATTGTCTTTACAGTTCTGTAATTGCATACAAAATTTGTTTGTTTCACAATTTATCACTTACGAATTCTGAATATAATATTAATGCTCAATGAGATCAGTAAGGTATACAGGAGGAAGAGTAAATATGCATTATCTGTGTAAAGGGCAGGTTTCAATTAACAGTCCAAGTATCGGGTGTGTACTATTCTGGTCTTCATTTACATATTAGTAAACAAACTTCCACTTAATCTCTGTTCACGACAGTTAGCATAAAATACATTATAGATAGCGTGATTGCGTTTCAACACTCGACATAATACCATGTTGTATATCGATAGAAACTTCTTAAAGACGTTCTTGTTTATTGAATAGCAGTTGTTACCGGCTTCGCTCGGGTTAAGAGTCAACGTTCAAAATAATCTTTAACGTAAAAACATTTATAGGTGTAAATTTTCATCTCAAAATCAACATTCTCTAATAAAATGTTGAGCCGTTGCTTGAAATTTCCTATGGGCATGCCAGAGCTTCGGTCGAGATGTGGATGCAGGAGGGCAAAGACAAAGCCTGGAGGGATTCAGGAACGAGTAGACTTGCCAGGAAATTGTTTAAGCCAGGCAGGAAACATGCTGAAGAGCTCATCTCACTAGAAAGGGAAAACGTAAGATGGGTGGTTGGTCTATTAACGGGTCACTGTCACCTCAGGAATCACCTACATAGAATTGGGATTGCCGAGGAGAGTATATGTAGGAAATGCGGACTGACTGAAGAATCGGCGGAACACATCCTATTGGAATGCGAGGCTTTAGGTAGATACAGAACTTTTACCATAGGCCCCCCAGGGCAGGAAAGGGAAACCATCTTAGGAAACCCAATAGGTAGTAGCTTTGCCTGTATGAGGAAAACGTTCATTAGTAGGTCGGAATAACTAGGAATTTTGGGATGGCAAAAGATCTGTTTGGTCGACGCCGGCGGGGTTTCTTGTGAACCTTGCAACCCGTACAAAAAAAGCCTAAAACACAAAAAAATAATGCAAATCGTGTAAACCACACGACTGTAATTGCGACAGATAGTGTTACCAAGGAGAACAAGACACAGTAAGTTGTAAGGTGTAGACCTAGAACACTAGATGTTTGTGTAAAATAAAACCTAATTGTAGTTACATCACAGCATGCAGGATCAGCTGATGTCATCGTTCTAAGCAATAATAAAGCTAAATAAACAATCTGAACCCTAGTTTAGTCATTAAGTATGAGTATGACTATGTACTTGTGTCATCGCTGCAAACGATTGATGTTATGCAAAACAAGGCTTGAGAAATTGTTCAATAATTATAAACCTGTGTACTCGTGATGTAAGCATTCCGACTATGGTAAACATTTGGCGTGGTAGTTAACATTGTTAGGCTTTTCTAATTTTTAGACGTATTAATAAGATTATAGATACCTAATAGTAGCACGTTACCCTTTGACTCCCGACGTCCGATTTTTCGGACTTTTTTAGTATGTACGTTGAATCCCAACGTCCAAATTTTCAAACGTCGGACGTTCAGAAAAAAATCATATAAAATACAAATCATTAGTGAATCTATGTTTATTATATATCAATGGAATCGGAAAGAACTGTTCTATATACCTCTTGATCTTTACTTACGTTATAAATTACCTCTATGTTCATTACAACGAAGATAATTGTGATAGACGTAGCTGTGCTTTTGTCATCAGTCATATATAAATAACTTTACTTGTGTGTTGTCTTTGATTATGGACCATATGTTGTGGTACATTATTGTTTTCGGCATTTTTAGTTATTTTTATTGTGTATTGTGATTATGAAGCGAGTACATTCACCTGTTAGTTACGTGTATATTCTTATGACTATGTGCGTACAACTAACCGCAGAACTTATGTAGTAGTCTAATTTACAAAAAAAAAACTTAATAACTATGACATTTTTCAATATAATGTAATGAAATTTGAGGTTTTAGTTCATTTTTAAGTGTAAAATTATGTTATGTGGACAAAATTGTTCAAGATATTTTTTTGCTGGTTCATGTTTAAGGATAAAGAAAACATTTTTGGAAATGTTTTTTGGTAAGTAACAATTTCAAACATATAACATGCATTTACACTTATTTTTAAAATATACTACCTTATAGAACATTTAATGCCAAACAAAATATAAAAAAAAGTCAACAAAATTGATCAGTAAATTAATTTAATGCATATTTTTTGCGAAACACTGAAAATGTGCTGAATTTAGCCTGGAATTTTATGCACATACATAACAGATAATGGTTGGGATTTTTAGAACATATGAAAAATTAGAGGTCGGGAGCCAAAGGGAACACGTTGCACAAAATAGATTATCTGGGTTTAAGTTTGAAATCGCTAAAATTAAGTTTGTTTTATGAGAATACTAGCTGGCCCGACCCGGCTTTGCACGGATAGACAAATCAAAGTTAAATGTATATTAACAAAAAATATATTATATCAATAAATATATTACACTATGTATTTCTTATGGGGATTTTTAGTAACTTTGACCCCCCCCCCCCCCCCAAACCTCCAATAAAATTTAATTTTTTTTAAAACTCTTTCTTAACGAGCACCTAGGGCCCCTAGAGGAAGCTGTATAATAAATTTCATTCCAATCCGTTCGACGTTTTTAGAAAAATCGTGATTTAGGAACTTTGACCCCCCCAAAACCCCCAAAAATTTCGAATTTTCGGAAACCCTTTCTTAGTGCGCGTCTAGAGCCTATAAAGAGTATTAGTGCCAAATTTTATGTTTGTAGGCCTCGTGGTTTTGGAGAAACTGTGATGAGTCAATGGTATTTGGCTTTTATAAGTATAGATAATACTGATTAATTTGAATCGTGTTATTGAATTTAACAGCAAACGACATCCACAGTGACTAAGGGAAGCACATAGGTATAAATACAAAAACTATCAGGCGAGGAGTTTTTGAGCATTTTTTATCAACAAAAATAACAATAAATGAGGATAAAAAGTTATGAATGGATCACGATACCTCCAATGGGATAATTGTAGAGAATTAAGAAACCTACAAAATGCTTTTTTATAGACCTCAATCGGACCATTTTTCACCGATAGTATTGTAGGCGTTTATTTGGCAGTGTTCAGTCG